>JAPYYM010000612.1:0-14484 GCA_028534135.1 Potos flavus
GCAGGGGTGTTGTTTTCCAAGAAGCAGCCTGGTTTCTGTTTGAAAGGAGAAAGGGATTCAGAGAAGAGTCCTTCTCTTTTGCATGTTCGCATCCCGTGGGTGCTGGGCCCTTGGCAAGAAAGGGGCTGTGGGAGGGGGCGTCCGCCCAACGAGGGCCCCCTGACACTTCCCCCTGCGCCCACCCCAGGCCTGGGGCAGGAGGAGGCTGGCTACAGCAAGCTGCCCGAGCACCCTGCCAGATCACTGTGGGAACTCTGGCCACAACCGCCACGGCCCCCCTTCCCGGCAGCTATTCTCAGTCTGTGTCTCCCTTTGGGGGGGAGGATAAGGGTGGAAATGATCAGAAGCTAAAATTAGCAAATGGCAAACAATTGAGGCCAGGAATCTGAGGTCAGCTGAGGATAACGGTTTGTTTTTTGCGGCCCTGAGGTGGTTTGAGCAATAAAGGGAATTGAAAATGAAAACAAATCTGGAAGTAGCCCAACCCCTGCAGGGACTAAGGCAGACACTGGGTCAGGCGGGGGTAGGCCAAGCCAGATAGCAAGGACTCTGCTCAGCTCCAGCCCCTTGCAGGGCTCCCCTCCTCCCACGGGACTTCCTGCTGTTTTCCTCTGAGCCGGCCTTCCACAGCCAGGACACCTACAGCTGTGAGTTACAGAAGGCTCCGAGAGTTCCCCAGGCAGTAGTCTGGTTTAGAATTCCACTCCCGGGAGGGCCGGCAGCGGCCATGGTAAAAGCCCCAGTCACTGTGCCATGTAACCAGGGCTACGAGCCTCAGCTCTGCTTCTGCAAGCACTTGCTTTTTCAAAACCCAGTAAACTGCCTAAGTGACGGGCAGCCAATCCGGCCTAGTGAGCCTCTGTGACATGCAGGGCCACACAGCCAAGCCTGAGCTCGGTTCCCTGCCTGGTGTGCCTGTGCCACCTTCTCCCTGCACACTTAGGGGAGACCCCGACAGAGCTCCTGACCACAGCAGGGCGGGCTGTGAGCCAAGGGCCCGGGGCCCCAGGTCAGAGGCAGGCAGCAGTTTTGAGTCCTGACTGCCCCGAGGTGGGCCAGCTGCAGACAGACAGGGGGAGGATGGTCCAGCCTCAACACCACTCCATGGCCAGGGGGCTGCCTCACTCCATGAACTCCAAGTAGTCACCCTGGAGTCCCAGTGCCCAGTGGTCTTGGGCTTCTATCTGGATGCTCACAGCTTGGCCCTGTGACACACAAGACTTTATACAGTCTTGGGGCGCGTGGGTGGCTCAGTGGGTTAAAGCCTCTGCCTTCGGCTCGGGTCATGATCTCAGGGTCCTGGGATCGAGCCCTGCATCGGGCTCTCTGCTCAGCGGGGAGCCTGCTTCCTCCTCTCTCTGCCTGCCTCTCTGCCTACTTGTGATCTCTCTCTCTCTGTCAAATAAATAAATAAAATCTTAAAAAAAAAAAAAAAAAAAAAGACTTTACACGGTCTTTTCCTGCAGCGCATAGGAGCCTGGAGAGCCTCAGCTAGAGCCCTGGGGCCGAAGCTCCTGCCTCCAGGACACAGCAGGTGCTCAGAGGCTTTGCCACAGGGCCGGCCCCAGACCGGGGGCTGAAGTCACGCCGAGTGACACCACTGCACGTGAGCGCTCATCTCAACAGTCACCAAAGCTGCCCCAGGACCTGCTCCCGGGCCACACCCAGGCCAGGCAGGCCTCACGCGGCTTGTGCCTGACCAGGCCCTCCTCACCTCCTCACCTCCTCAGAATGCCATTCTATCATGGGGGCTGGCCTTGGCCGCATTTATGGCTCCAGCAAACTCCGACCAGAGCCCAGCTGGCCACCAGGTCTATGCGCTGAGCGGGGCGGAGGATGCCCGGAACCAGGAGAGCCAGATGGGGGGTGGGGCGGTGGACTGTGGGGCTGAGGAGAGGGATGGGAACCCCTGGGTGTGGCTGGAGTCCTAAAGATGAGAAGAGCTCCTGTAGCTGCCTTCCCAGGCCGGGCGCTGCTGTAGAAAAACTCCCCCTTCCCTGACCAGGAGATCCCAAGACCCCTGGTGGCTGAGGTCGCACCACACAGCCTACAGCCGTGAGGGTCCAGAGGTGGGGGACACAACAGGATGGTGTGAGGGTCCCGGGGTCAAGAGTGGGCCTGGGGTTTCTGTTACATCAACTCTGTACAACCAGCTACCTCGGTGTACCGTGGAACCCTCCTGGGTCTCTCACGAGGCCGTGCCTGCCAGGGGGCTGGACCGCTGCTCTCCTGTGTGGCTGTGGCTGTTGGGCTCACACTCCCTTGTCCCTGACTGCACATTCCCCTACTTGCTCCCAGGAGTTCATGCTGTGAAAGCAACAAAGACGAGTCCACTGTGGATGCAAGTCATGGAGGTGTCACAGCCACAGACCCTTGGGCCTGTTTAGGTTACCGGCGATGACCGTGAAAGGCCGGGTCAAAAAACCAGTCAGCCTCTCAGGGACGTGATCATGACAGAATGTTCCAGTCGGAAAAGTACGGGACACGAAATGACTTCCATGAAGCAATCCCAAGTTTTAGACTAAAACATAGAGGCAAAAATGTTAACCGTGGTGACTCGTGGGCGGGTGGGATTAAAGTTCTTGATATCCCTCCGTTTTCATCTTTCTCTTAATACTTTACTGTTTCCCAAATCCTCTTTCATGAACACGCTCAACTTTTACAATCGGAAATGAAAACGAACGCAGTGCACCCACATCAGCCCTTAGGCAGGCCAAGTTCTTGTGAGAAACAGGAACACACGTCTCACCCCCTCCCAGAGCACCAGAACCTAGTCCGCGCCATGGGTGGAGCACATATTTTCTGACTGCTCACTAGACCCAACTCAGAAGCTGCTGCAGGTCCAGGCATGGCACATTTGGGTCATCGGGAACGGCAGGGCATCCCTACAGACGCTGTGGGATTCTCCACTTGGATGTCCACCAACGTCCCCCGTTCAGTGTCCTGATTCTCATGTCACCGCCATGTTCTCACACAAAGGCCATGAAAAGCGAGGCTCCTCACCTATTCCAAACTGCTGTAGCCCCAAAAACACCGTGGGCCACGGGTGTCAGCCTGGGTTCTAGCCTGGCTATGGGGCCTCCTCTGAAGCCTGCTTAGGGCTGCGCCCAGACCAAAGTCACCCCGTGGATCCTTTGATGTTGGACCAGAGGCCGCCTTACACACCAAACCGCGTTCTCTAAACACTGTGTGGGTGAAGCAGGTGCAAAGCACCAAGCCCTAGGCCTCATTTCTTTTACCCCACATCCTGGGGGACACAGCTCCCTACACCTCAAGTTTAAGCATCTGACGAAAACAGAACCTAAGGGGAGCGTCCCCGCCCGGAACCTCACACACTTCCCCCTGTGATCGGTAATGAGATGCAGTTCCCAGACGTCTACCTGTGACCCAGACAGAGGAGCCCAGGACAGGTTCTGAAGAGTGGGCCTGGGGACCTGTGGGACCTGGTTCTAGCCCTGCTCTCCCCTCCCCAAGCTAGGATCCCTGGATCCAGCATGCCCACGCCCCCACTGTGACTTGGCCAGACTCTTCCCCTTCCTAGCTTGCAATTTGCATACTGGCTTAAAGACCATGACCACATGCCACACCACCCTCCAAGTTCTGGGAGGTCAAGGGAATTCTCTGTAGAGCTTTACTTGGTGGAGAAGAGCCACATCAGCCACAGAAATGTTCACAAATTCTGCAAGAATTTCTCAGAGGACTTGGCAGTTTCAGCAACTCTCCGAGTACCTCTGGTTCAGCCAAGGACACGTGGCTGATCACTTGTTCCACCGTCTAGCTTCATGTGGAATTCCAGGGACAGCTGAACTCATCTGCTTTTTGTTAATTCATGCCCAACTCTGCACTGGCAGGAGGGGTGCTGGAAGCTGGGACGGCCCCCCGCCCCTGGAACCTTCCAGCCCCAGGAGAGAGAGGCCTAAAGCCACCTCAAGCCACCTGAGGACCCCAGTTCCTGGCTCAGTACTCGCATCCTCCTGGTCCAAAGACAGTGGCACAGGCCTGGCCCACACCCACCCCCCAGGGGCCTGGCAGGTTCCCAGTTTCTCCTCATCACCTGCTAGGCCCCACAAAGAAGGCATCACCTGCACGCTCACGTAGCCTGTAGAAATATCAGAGGTGAGGCAGCTGAGCGGAGGCTGGACACTGCCGGTGCCCAGTCGGGGGCCTGGAGACTCAGGTCCAGGGTCAGGCACGGCATGAGTCAAGTGCACTTTTGATCCATGGTCTCCCTGACTGTTCGTCATTCAACCCATGAGAGAGCTGCTCCTCCCACCACAGCCCAGCAGGGCACATGCTTACCACGTGGGTCAGGCCGGAGGGGAGCCCAGCTGCTATTGACCCATCCCCAACTCTGGGAAAACAATGCCCAAACCAGAACCTGCCCAAGTCAAGAAAGCACTGGGCAGCATTTCCACGGGTCCCGGGATTCCCCCAGAAGGAATTACAGTCACAGACCATGACCCTCCAAACTCAGGCATCAAAAAGCCCCTGCCAGTGGGAGCGGTGGGCCCCCGGGAAATACAGCATCTCACCCCACCCAAATCTGCATGCCCCGACTCCTGAGATGACATCAGGCGCTTAGGCTGCACCCCAGAGTCCAAGCACCAAGCCTGGCCTACAGCCTGAGAGACAAAGCTGGGAGGGCCCCGTGCGGGCCGGCCATGTGCTGCCTTCGTGGTCGGCAACGCCGTGGGCTCCAGGATGCGCTTCCTGGGCTGAGCGGCAGTGAACTACAGGTTCGCTGGAGGTGAGAACAGGGCCAAGCAACAGTGCTCTCTGGGAGATAAAACCACGTGTGCCGCTTCATCTTTGCTTTGAGCCTCTCTCTATTTGCTGAACTATTTGCAGTTAATGTACACTTGCAGTAAAAATCTGTGTGCATGTGCCATGCACATTTCTCTTCTCAGAAAGCACACAGGATGGGCTGACACCCCCAGACCTTCGGCACAAAACCAAGTTCAAGGGAGCAGCAGGGGCTGCCTGCCGCTCGTTTGCTTTTGCGGCCTGCTCTTCCTCTTCGACACATGACTGCTCCTGCGGCCCTCCTGACCAGAGCCAAGCAGCAGGGGCCACATGCCAGTCCTGTGCATCTACCGCTTTTCTCCACCTGCAGGAAAACCTGGGGTGGGTCCTGCCTTCAGCCATAGATGCCAGGTGCCCAGATGAGCAGGAGGAAGCTGCCAGAGTTGAGGCAGATGCTCCGTGGGGGGAGGGGGGGGGACTAACCAAGCAGGAGACAGTAGGCATGGAAACATACGTCTCCTCCTCAGTGTGGACCAGTGCCACCCTGGCCAGGCAGGTGTTGGCCCCAGGAATGTGCAGTCTGGGAGAAGCCAACTAGATGCCTGAATGTTCCACCAATGCTGCCCACGGAGGGGCCATGCATGCAGCCACAGAACCCAGGAGGCCAGGGGACACAGAAGGCCAGGACATGCCAGCCATCATGATACCCGCTTTGTTCTTCTCCCCCTTGGTTTCCCAATCATGTGGCCTCCCACTCTCCTTCTCTCCCCTTTTCTGGTGCTCCCCACCCCATTCCAGACTCCAGAGCCAAAAGGCTGCCACAGGACTTCTCTCCCCACCCCACCATCTCTCAGGAGCAGCACAATCCTCTCAATCTCCATGCCTGGGGGCTTGTCTCTCATTGCCAAGGCCAGGCCTCCTCCCTGCGGACAGGGCCCCAGCACTCCCTCTAACTTGCCCTCTGCTACCCAGCCTCTGTCAGGTTCCCCACCCCCACCCCAATGCCGGGGGCAGCTCTTCCCTGCTCCCACACCAAGCATGGCCCCCTGAACACCAACCCCTCAACGACATGAGCCTTGCTCAGAAAGGACTCCCCCCGCCCCTGCACACACACACAAGCACCAGAGACCACGCTTCCCAGACCACCCATCAGTCCAGCTCGGTCTCACAGAAACCAGTCACCTAGTGGCCCTGGAGTCCCAGGTGGTTCCCAGACTAAACTTCGAAGCCTTCTCCTCGGAAGCCTTGGTACTGCCGCCATAGCTCTGGGGAAATACCTGCTGATGCTGGGAAGGTGCCCAAACCCCAAGTCCTTGCCTAACGAACCTAGTTTCTCAAGCCCGTGAGTCCTCCTCAGTACCTGCTGAGTCTGGAGCCCTGGCACAGACCTGACCCCACCACAGTTCCAGCTGAAGGCCAATGGCCAAGGGACCTGAGATTTCTACCCAGAGCCCCTCCTGCGCTTGACCCCTCAGGCTGGCCCTCTCCCCTGCTGCCCGCCCAAACCACCCCCCCCAGTCTGCACCTCCCTGACCTCAGCTGCCTGGCCGCTGACCCCCAACCCTGACTGCAAGGGGTGGGAGCGCAGTGCAGAGTGGAGGGCAAGGGTGGGCCAGGCCCAACTTCCGAGTGCCTGGCACGTCCCTGTCTAGAAACTGAACGGTTCTGAGGCACAGGTGGTGTTTTCATTTCTTCTTCCAGTTGAAGATGATGCCTTTGAAAGAGAAAAGAAGGTACGGAAGTGAACCATTGTGACAAAGCAGGTCATTGCCTCATGGGAGGCAGAGGCTGTGGTGGTGGGGGAGGAGCCCCTAGCCTGGGAGCCCCTGAGACCTTGAGACTAGGAAGGACCTGAGGAGAAGGAAGAGAAAGGAAAGGTGGCATGGCGTCACTGGCAGGATGGAGGTGTGGGAGCACCGGGGGCAGGCCTCTGGGAGACAGCAAGGGGCCACACCATGACTGGGGGAAGGCCAGAGCAGGGCCAGGTGTGCAGGCTTCCCACAGCTAGGAGGGATGGCCCAGGCCCAGGCCGGCAAAGTGAGGGGCCCACTGGGGACAGCTCTATTGCTGACTCAAGGGGTGGGGAGAGAAAGCTCCAAGTTTCAGAAAAAAGACGAGGGAGCTTTCTGGAACTACAGATGGGTGATCTTCCCAGAAACAAGAGTCAAAATCATCGACCTGGTGTTTCGTGCAGAGCAGGCCTGGATTCCCGCGGGGACAGACCGGAGACTCATGAGGGGCACTGGGCAAGCGGGGGCATGTGTTGGGCCTGGGGCTCACGCTGGGCACACACAGGCACTCAGGTGTCCTACCTCCTCTGCACACAAGCTCCATCTGAGCTCTGGGGGTATCCTGGGAGATGTCTGCCCTCGGATACTCCTCCTTTAGAACTGGGATCAGAGCGTTATCACTATCAGTGCTGGAAAACCTTACTCAGGGGGCAGCAGAAACAATGAGCAGGTGGGAGCGGGGGTGGGGTGGGGAGCAGCTGGAGACCCCAGGGAGGCTGGCCCATTATACACGGGTGGTATGAACAGGATTTCATGTGGCTAGAAACATCTGAAGACCTTCCACCAGGTTGGCCGAGCAGACACCCCGAGCAGAGAACCGGGCGCTGGCCCAGCACTGCTGTGGTCAGTCCTGTGACAGAGAGGTTCCCACCCCCAGTCCCGGAGACACTGCGCTGGCACAACTGGGCCCGGCAGCCTCGGGCTGCGGGAGACCCAGCCCTGCATCACTGTGACGACACCCCCGGCACAGCACGCCCGCCAGGTGGGGCGCTGCCTGTTGCCAGTGAAAGGCGGCCACAGGAGCAGCTCACCATTCGGGCTCTCCCCACACTCACTTCCTGTGTGTCCCCCCGTCACACACTGCTGGGCGCACAGTGCTCACTCGGGCCTGGATCTGCCCCCGCCCCCAGTGCCTTCTGAGAAGGCATGTAAAGGGGGACAGACATGGCTGAGTGGGATGGGTGGGGCACCCAGGGTAAAGGAGGACTAGAGTGAGGGACACAGCCCCCCTCAGCCCAGGCCCAGAGTAGCATAGGGATGGGGCCATGTGGCACTGGCCTCCCAGACACCAAGTCTTCCCCTCAAGGGGCAGAAGCACCAGCCAGAGCCAGGACCCTTGAGGCACTCAGGGAATGAGGGACAAACCCCCTGGCCTGCATCCGCCACCCCCACACTGTCTGTTGATATCCCACAAATACAGCTTTCCACACCAGTCCAGGGTGTGCCACTGGGTGGGCCGAGCCCACTCCCACACCTGCCAGCCCATTGCCTTGACCCGTGGCCACCTTCTCTCCCGACTTGAGAGCTCAGTGCCTCTCAGCAGCCTTCACGGTGGGTTAAGACCCTGCTGACCACTCTCTTGTGACATGATGTGCCTCCTGTCTGCCCTCCACTCTGCCCCTTGCTCTGGCCAGGGTCTCATCACTACCTCTGCTTGCTGGACCCCAAAGAGCCCTAACCCAACCATGCTTGACTAAAGCGTGAGCAACCAGGGCGGCACCCCTCTGAAAGACGAGAGAATACTGACCACAGACCCCTGAATTTACCTGCCCCAGACCCCGAGGGCCCAACTCCCTGGCCCAGCCCCAAGGGTTAGCCTGTACCTAGCCTGCAGCCTTGGGGGTTGAACCCCATTCGTCTCACTTCCTTCCCCCTCCAAATCACTGAGGTACAGAAGCAGGACCTATGCTAGCCTAGGGACAACACAGCCAACCTCGCTGAGGCCAGTCGTCGGGGTGTGGAGAGAATGCCCCGCAGTGCTCAGTGATAAAAGGTGTCACAGCCAAAACCCCTCCAGCCCCTACCAGCAATCTCCCCAGCTCCGCTCCACACTGGAATCCATGAGATTTGGTTGAAGGAAAGATTCTACAGCTTTTAGGGAAAAACAAACAAACAAAAAAACCCTGTAAACTCAAGGACCAGGACTCATTCCCCACATTCTCAGAACAAATCCTGTGACCGCCATGTTTGGCCCTGGGGAAGGGTGTGGAACGACAGCCCAGACCTCCAAGAGTTCTCCCTTATCACTGGGGGCAACAGGCCCCTCCAGCCAAGCTCCTGAGAAGGGGATGACCCCTCACCCCACCGTGGATCCAGCCCATGACAGTGGGGCAAGAGCAGGCCACCCCGCTAGGCAAAGGTCATCAGCTCGGGTACTGAGGAATCATGTATGGTGAGTACCTGGCTGCTGCTGGGTCCTGGCCTTGGTCCCAACACCCTCAACCCCCTCCCTGGAACCCCTGACAACTGGAAGCACAGAAAATTCTGAGCCACGACCCATTTCGAGTGGCAATGGCCTGAAAATTCAGGTGAAGGCACTGATGAAGACACTCAGAGACCACTCTGCTGACACGCCCAGCCTGCGGGCAAGCGAGGGGTAAGACCAGGTGCTAGCTGGCCTCCAGGTGTAGGCTGCTGTCAGGACAGATCTGGGGGTGCCCCCATCTGCATGAACAGGGTTGGGAGAGTAAGTCCCACCTCTAGAGCTGGAGGGAAGGGCTCCAGACTGGACGGGCACCAGGCGCTAACCTGAGGCAGTTGGGGAAGTATTGGAGTGTTTGCCCAAAGGGCTTGGGAGTGTCTTAGTTTGCTCAGTGTGTCACCAAATATCACCAACAGGGTATCTTAGAAAGAGCAGAAATGTATTTCTCACAGTTCTCGGATAGGAAGTCCAAGATCGAGGCTCCAGCATGGTTGGGCTCTGGGGAGGGCCCTCTCCCTGGTTCCCAGCTGGAGCCTTCTCACTGTGTCCTCACAAGGAAGAAGGGGCAAGGGAGCTCTCTGCAGTCTATTTCATAAGGGCACTGATCCCATTCATGAGGGCTCAGGACCTAATCACCTCCCCAAGGCCCCACCACCAAATAGCAACATACAGGGCATTAGAATTTAACCTGAGAATCTCGGGGGACACAAACATTAGAACCACAGCAGAGAGCATGCCCCAAAGTCAAGGTCATCCCCGAGACCCAGCTGTTTGTGCCCCAAGTAGTTACCGAGTGGGCGTGGGCCTTCTGCTCTGCTTGGTGGGACCTGTTTCACTGGGAGGAGGGAGGCACACTACTACACAAAAACACACCCAGAGGAAAAGGAGGTGCAGCGGGGGGTGGCGGTAAGATATCTCCCCAACGAAGAGACATTAAAGCAGGATGATTGCATGGAGCATCCCGGAGCTGGGCAGGAGCCCCAGAGAGGCGACTCTGCCCTCCAGAAAAACTGAGAAGGCAGACTCCTAAGGCCTTTCCCAAGCTGATTCAGGAACCAGGAAACAACAACTCTGTGCCTGGGAGCTCAAGGTGCCCTTGGGTTTTCTACCTCTGGCCTTTGCAAGGCTGTCTTCCACGGAGTCATGGCTGTCCAGAGTCAGAACATCCAAAACCCAGAGGGCACGCTGAGCACCCATGGCTGGCCACTCTCGATAATGGGCAGTGTAAGCAGAAAAGTTTCTCAGGTCATTTCCTTGTGGTTGGAAATGGTCCCCTAACATAGGAAATCCCATTTGCACTCCTGTGGCCCAGGATGCAGCTGGCCCAGGTGGGCACATGGCCCTGCGAGGGCCCGTGAGCACTCGAGCCACCCACCAGCTGACGTGCCTCCCCACTGTGGGCCCCACAGAAGGCTGGACACCTCTCCAGCCTTCTGGTCTTCTCCACGCCAGGGAGCAGCCTGCAGGAATCCCTACTGGAGGCTGTGCCTGCCCACCTTTCTGCAATGACAGCCCTGGCTTTTGCCCCTCTGCCCCGTGAGAAGGACAAGAGGCGTGCCTGTCTCTGCATTTCAAAGGACACCCAAACGTGGCCATCACAGACCTGGGACTGTTCCTCCCCAGGGGACATCAAGTGGACACCTATAGCAGCTACACCTGAGACCGCAGAGCCAGCGGGTCCTGTGCAGGGCTGGGGGGCAACCAGCTCAGGGGCTCACCACAGCCCCAGCGCTTGGCACGCAAGGGACACAGCCTACCCCATGAGCAGGACACAGCAACAGTCCAGGACCCCAGCGGCCTCTCCTGGAGAAGCAGAGGCACAGGTCTGTGGGAGACCGGGGAGCCCCTGCCCCCACCCAACATTCACAAATACCCACTGCAACAGTGAGGTGCCAGGAGAGAGGAAGGCAGGCCACGCTGGTGCCCAGGTGTCATCTCAGAAGCAATGCCCTCAGTCCTTAACATTCATTCAAAATATTCACCTCAGGCCACACAGGAAGCATCCTGATGCCAAACACACTCACACGGAGATGAAAAGCAAGCAGGAAAGGAGTATGAAAATGTAGTCTGACAGCTGAAAAGCCAGCCTCAAGAACGCTTTTATGCTTCCCTTTAGGAAACAATTCTCATATCTGCAAACCAGGATTGCTGTCCTCCCCTCCCCCCCCCAAAAAAAAGAAAGAAAGAAAAGAAAGGGGGGAAAAATCCACAGATGGCCCGAAGCTCACGAAAGCAATCACTCCTGCAAACAAGAAGCAGAATGCCTGCTGAAACCAGAGAAGCCCAGGAAAGTTACAAAAATAGCAAATGTAAGTCCTGAGTGGGATTCCCGAAGCCGCTGTGACAGCGGAGCCTAGCGGAGCCCAGCAGAGCCCAGTGCCCTCCCCTTGAGGAGCCGCTGCGAGCGTAGGGTGAAGCAGGTCCATGGCAAACGAGGTGTCTGCTGCTCCCGGGCCGCAGAGCTAGGCAGCCAGTAACCGAACTCATCCCATCCCAGCGCCAGGGCCTCCCGAGGGGTGGGCAACCTCCTCCAAGGAGGGCATGGACTCAGAAAGTCCTTCCACAGAGGTGGAGTCGCCTGGCAGGACTGGCAAGGCACCTGTCACTACGAGACCCCGACCCAGAGCCGCCAGCCTCTGCCCATCTCCGCAGGTGCCCACCAGAGCTGCCCTGGTGACCAGCGACGGGGGTCACCTCAACATCCCAGCCCAGCTGCTTCTGTGCCTTAAACGCTGTGAGGCCGGGTGCAGCTGGCTGGGGCCTGGGAGGGCTCAGTTACCTGGTAACAGATGAGGCTCACCTGAGATGGGGCCACCACTCCCTGGCTGCGCTGAGCACAGCTCCCCCAGCAGCAGGTCTCCATAGCAACAAGACGCTCTGGAACCTCCAGCTGCACTGGCTTTCTGTGGCCTGGTGCCTGCTTCATCCTCCCATGGCCCAAGATGGGCATTTTCTGGCCCGGGGCTACACTGCCAGGGAGGCTCACCCCACAGGGGCCAGAGGGTGGGGGCACAAGGCGGCACCCGCTTCAAAAAAGGAGTTCTAAACCATCTGTTGTTGTTGTTTTTGTCCAAAAGAGAAAGCAGCAAAAAACGGTCACTCGGGGGCCAGTGAGCCTCACCGTGGTGGGTGAAGTTCTACTCCCGCAGGTTAAACACACAGACACACACACACACCACCTAGACACGTGCAAAGCCCACCCGCACACAACACCTTCACATGGCACACGCCACGCCATTCACATACCTCCCACTGGGCGCCTGGAGCGCGTGCACACTAGCTTCCCCACCTCCGAGGTCAGCGCGCCCCGACCTGCTTTCCACAGAAGAACACCGGCCTGTGGCTCAGTGTGTCCTCACTCCAGAGCCGGGAGTCCTCAACAACATGCCATTCCGTCTCTGTTTCAATGACAGAGTATGTCAGGCAAAAAGGACTTTCTCCGATAAAAACAGAGAGGCTCCAGGAGGAGCTGCCTGGAACACAGCACCGACTTCAGCGCAGCGGGGAGGGGAGCGGGCACTGGGCTGGGGCTCCGAGTCGAAAGCCCAGGTTGTTAGGCAGGGCTCACAATGGGCACAGAGACACTGGGTTTTTGACAAAACTCCCAAATGGATTAGGTCTTTGAACTTCCAACACTTTTCAATACCAGTTTAATACCTTTAATTTGTGTCTTTTCTCCAACATTATAAAAAAAATAAATTCTTCAGCAAAAAAAAAAAAAAAAATCAAATTCTGCACATAGCCTCGAAAAGGGTGCCTTACAAAGGGAGAAAGGATGACAAGAAGGCTTCTCAGTGCCCAGGTAGGGAGGCTGCCCAGCGCTTGACGGAAAAAATCTGGAGAAGCTGAAAGGCACAGGGCAAGAACCAGTAACACCAGAGACTCACGACAAAATAAATGCAACCAGTAGAGACATTTCCTTCAGTTTGGGGTTGGGGGAACTGTCCCCCCATGATCGCAACAGCCCTTGCAGCAGGGAAAGGCTCTTGACACAGGTACACACAGGGCTCTGACAGGGAAGCCGGAGGACGGAGGGGCCCCAGGGCAGCGGTGCCCAACCCAGCAAGAATTCAGTCTGTCTGTATAGACAGAAGGGCACCAAGGGGCCCTAGGAGCCCACAGTGAAGAGGGGACCCTGGATCCCGGCCTGGGTGTTTTAACTGCAGGGTGGCTTGAAGGACGCCCCACCCTCCAGGGCCCTGCCTGGCCCAGAAGCCCTCTCACCGGCCCTCCCTGGGACAGCCAGCAGGGTGGCCGCAGGCTCAACCTGGCCCATCCAGCCCAAGCTTCCTTCATGGCGGTTACTGTTTAACAGCAAACACCACGGTGCCACCTTGTCCTGAGGTATAAAACTAGTTCGAACTACGGCCTCCCAGGAGAATCTGGCCTCAGGAGCAGAGAGCACTGCTGGGACTCCGACAGACTTCGGGGTCTGTCAGATGGCTTCCAGAAGCTCCAGTTATGGGCATCCGAACACCCCGAGGTAAGAGGCATCTCCCCCAAATTTTCCATGGAACTTACTCAACCTCAAAGACAATACAATCCTGGTGTGGTGTTTACGTAAGTGCTCCTGGTGCCTGGACCCCTGCCAGCACTCCCCGCCTGCGGCCTAGCCAGCTGTCTGCACTGGGGACCCTCTGTGCCACCCCCGCCCTGCCTTGCCACAGTTTAAAAGAAAAAGTCAATGAATCACTGGAAGAAACATTCCTCCTATAAACGGAATATAAATGTTTATTAAGAAATTATAGGAACCGGGTCAGGCATTTTGGTATCTTAGTCACTCCAGCTAATTAAAGGAAAAAAAAAATCAAAACAGAACAGCATCCCAGAAATTTGAGACAATGAGAACTCTTGCCACAAGCACTTTGAGCCCCAGCTCTGCCAGTTGCCAAGGTGACCCAGTGTTTACCTCCCGGTCTGTGGGAGGAGGCCAACTGCTCAGGAACAGCCTACCAGGCTACCACACTGGGAAGGGCCACCAGGGCAGTCCCAGAGGGTGTGAGGAGGAAGCCACCCCATGGGGTCTCCCAGGCTGAGCCAGAGCTACAGCACCAAGGAGAAGTGTCTTTACCAGCTCTCAAGCCCCTGGGGCCCTACTCCCCAGCACACCTCCTGTCTTAGTCCTATGGGCTGAAAACACCTGAAGGCAGATTAAAAATGTGGTTATATCCTAGGGTGCAAGGCAGGTGAGGAGAAGGGGGAGGGGAAAGGAGAAGAGGTGGAAGGGGAAAGAAGGGAGAGGTGGAGGAAGGGGAAGGGGGAAAGGAGGAGGAAGGAGAGGAGGAAGGGAAGGGAAGGGAGAGAAGGAAGTCGGCAGAAGGGGGAGGAGGAAGAGGAGGAGGAGAAGGGAAAGGAGAAAAGGAGATAAGAGAAGGGGAAAGAGGGAGAGGAAGACTAGGGAAAGAGAGGGGGGAGGAGGAAGGGGAAGGGGCAGGAGAAGGGAAAAGAAGGAGAGGAAGACTAGGGAAAGGGAGGGGGGAGGAGGAAGGGGAAGGAGCAGGAGAAGGGGAAAGGAGGAGAAGGGAAAAA
>JAPYYM010000613.1:0-14483 GCA_028534135.1 Potos flavus
GCATTTGTAGCTGGGACCCAGGGCAACAGGTGTTTCCTCATTTCAGAATGAGAATTATTTGCTTATTTTCATAGTTGTGATAATAGTCCGGTGGTTATGGAAGACAGTGTCCCGGGATCAGACATGCGCATTGATGGTACCGTGCCCCATGTAAAGTCTGGGGTCGGCTTTATCCCAATGCTGCTGGAACCCTAGTGCGCAGGCAGATCCCAAGGCTCTGGCCAAAAGGCGGATTCTGACTCTGTAAGTCTGAGGTGGGGCCTGAGCTTCTGCATTTCCGACTAATTCCCAGGTGACCCAGGTGACCCCCCCCATGCTGCTGGTCTGTGGACCGCACAGGGAAGAACAGAGGCTTGAGATTCTTCAGCAAGAGCTTCAGTGGAGATCGGGTCCCCGGTAAAGGAGTTCATTACGCTGCCTCTACTGTTTTGGTCTGTTGGTGGGGGGAGGCGGAGGGAGTGGGGAGTGACTGCTAATGGGCACAAGGTTTCTTTGGGGGATGAGGAAATGTCCTAAAATTAGATTATGGTGCTGCTTGCACAACTCTGCAAATAGACTAAAAACCACTGAAGTGTACTCTTTAAATGGGTGAACTTTAAACAATAAAGCTGTTGAAAAAAAAATAAAAGAACAGTAGTTTCTTCATGGGTTCTTACGAGGAAGAAATGAGTATATGTAAAATGCCTAGTTCCCTGGGAGGATTCAATAAAATGAAATTCTCTGCCCCTAGAAGCTTTGGATTTTCATAGACTGGAAATCTTTGAAGCAGGACCCGCATTTATCTAAAACTAAACCAGCAAGTCCTTAGAGTTCACTGCCAAAGAGGTAGGGGTCTCAGAGAGACAGGTGTTGGGAGGTTCCAGGAAAATGCTGGGGGCGGGACCAGAGAAATGGCTCACCTATTCTAAGCCTGGCCATTGTATGCCTCATATGAGGGATGGGTAGAGCCCTGCCCCATGCCCGGGGCCTGAGCTCTTCCTCTGGCCTGTCTTCCCTTCCAGTCTAGTAATGGAATCCAGCTAAATACAGGGTTTTGATGATCCCTTGGCCGAGGAAGCTCTTCTTGCAACCTTCCATGCCCAGCGCCAAGGTCACCTCCTCCAAGAAGCCTCCTCTGAACTTTCATACCCTTGGATCTGCCTCTTCCTTAAGGAAGGGACCATTCTCCCCAGCCTGAGCTAGTCGGTCACATGGGCTGGCTCTGAAGGATCCAGTGGGCACCTGGCACTTACGGACCCATACAAGGGTCTGTTCTGGAGCTAGGCCTCCACCGTGGGGCATACGTCAGAGAACCGTTCATTCACTCATTCATCCCTGGCTAAGCCTGCATCTCAAAGATCATCTCCTGTGCATTTCAGTCCTAGATTGCTCACCTACACGGTGCCAACCTCTTTGACTTCTCACCCCGACTCTGGGGCAGGTGAGCCTGCAGAGGCATCTCGGGAGCCTCGGCCACCCCGTGTCGCGGGCACCCTGGAGACAGCCCAGCGCTGGAAACCGGGAAGTCTGGGTCCTCTTTGGCCAGAAGACCACAAGCAATACCATCCTGCGCTTAGTTTTTCCATCAGTGGAATGGGGATAAAAACCATGCCTGCTGTCCTCCTCCCAAGGCTGTCGAGAAATAAGAAGGCTTCCATCCAGGAGCTCGCCTAACCGCCCAGGAGCACACCCAGCCTTCGGAAATACTCTCCCACCTGTGAGGTCAAGCAACCGAGGGCAGAGAAACGGGCCTGGACTGGAAGCAAGGCAGCCCCACTTTCTTCCCATGCAGAGGCTCAGTTTTCCTTTGCCTTAAGAGAATGACAAGGCCTCCCTCACGGTGCTTCTGGGAGGAGAGTGGCCTGCCGAGACCCTTAGTGTCAGAGCTCTCAGCCAGGAGAGGAGGAGAATGAACAGGAGGTAGGATGGGACCTGCATGAACATGTTGTCTGGGGAGAGCCATGGACCCTGACGAAGCAGCTCAGGCCTCACTCTTTCGGGCTCTTGAGAGCATGGACTCTGGCACTAGACTCCCTGGGTTCGAATCTCGGCCACACCCCTTACTAGCTACAGGACACATACTTTTTGTCGCTGGTTCCTCATCTATAAAATGAGGACGATAATAGCAACTGCCTTATGGTTTGTTAAGAGGATTTATTCAGTTAATGTGGGTAGTTTGGAACAGGGCCTGGTGCTTACAAATACTGTGCAAGTGTTAGCTATTACCGTTCACTGCTTCATCAGGCACCTGCTGGGCTGGGCACAGGGAACACAAGGCCGGAAGGACCCCACCCATCCAGCAGTCCAGCAGGACAAATAGACCAGACCAAGAACGCATGAACCAACAGACAATGACAAACTGTGATAGTGCCAGGGAAGAAGCAAACAGAAGGTGGAGGAGCTGTCAAGGGAGAGAAAGGGAATGTATTTTGTGGCGATCAGGGAGGGCCTCTTGGAGGAGGTGTGAGAACTGAAGGACATTAAAGAGCCGGTCATGAAAAGAGCAAAAGAAAAGGGGGTCCAGACCATGGGGACAGCGTGCAAAGAGCAGCACACCACAAAGAGAGGCTTGGCAGAGGGGTCAGGCTGCCCAGAAGCACAGGCAAGCTGGGCCCAGCTGCCCCCTGTCAGTCCTGCCCGCCCCCCACCTTGCCCCTCCTCACTCCAGGCTTTGCTCTCCAGACAACTCCAAACAAACAGGTCCGACTTTGGGCCTTGTGACCAGGGATTGGTCATTGTGACCAGGATTGGTCCTGGGAGGACAGGGCAGCCTGGGAGCCCAGGGCTTCCTGAGCCAAGCCAGGACACAAAAGGGCTGAGCCAAGAGGGGAGGTTGAGGGCAGGGGCACACAGAGCGGCCCAGCTAGGCCAGCTATATCCCTCGGGGCAGAGCCTAGGGAATTCTGACTCGGGGCCACAGTCCCCACAATAGCCTCTCAGGACAGGGAGGGAATCCCAAGAATCATCAGGCACCACGCTCTACCACGGTGGGCCCCACAGGGCTGTCCAGGCCCCCACACGCACCTCCAGGGATGAGCACTCACGTGGCCTTATCCTGAGCCTGGAATCCGTGTCCCCAGTTCTGCCCTCCAGGCCAAAAAGGTCCCATGTCCTCCTCAGTCCAGGACAGCTGTACCCGACGCCTGGCCAGACCCTCTCTTCTGAGACTAAATGGCCAGGCTCAGCCAGTGGTTCCCTCACGGGTGGGCACCTCCTCCCTCACACAGCCAGTGTCTGGGAGGGTGGAGGCACAGGGAGCCCTCCTTTTTCTGCTATGCCCTGTGCTCCCCGGGACCCCGGGGCCCGATTTTGCCTCAGGTGAAATCCTCCTTTCAAGAAAAAAGCCTACCTTGTAGTGATGGAAACCACTGTATCTTGGAGATGCCAGTGGTAAATTCCCAGCTGTGATACCGGGCTCGGGTTTTACAAGATGTTACCACTGGGGGAAATTGCATAAAGGGGACACGGGATGGACATCTGTGGTGTTTCTTAAAACTATGTGTAAATTTACAATTACTGTAAAAGATTTAATTAAAAATAATATATAAGAGAGAGAAGCATGACAATACAAAGTATTACTGCAATTGTTATGAATTCCTGGTTTTCTTGTCTTCCCTCTCTGCCTCTTCCTCCTCCCTCAGGCACACGGGCTTCTAATAGATGCAGTCAGACTCTTAAGCGACTAAGGACCCACGGCCAGAGATGCCCTTCGAGGGCAGGCCCCAGCACCGGGCAGGTCCAGGCACCACGCCCCCTTCAGCTTCAGCCCCGGGATCAGCCCTTCTCCTGGGTCATGGCAGAGAGAATCAAGGGTCCCCGTTGTACAGAGGGGGAGACTGAGCTGCGGTCGGGCACACAGTGTGTTTATGGCAGGGCCGTGCATCTCTGAGCCAGTCTAACGCTAATGATCAAGGCACACGTTAGCGTGGGGCAGGCCCTCAAATCCTCAGACATTTTAATCCCTTCCTTCCTTTGTTCCTTCCTCCTGCTTGCCTTTCCCCTTCGCATCTTTTCTTCCCACTCAGGCACTGAATCAGACTCCAGGGGCTAATGTTCTGTGTAACAAACCACCCCAAAAACTTAGTGGCTCAAATCAACAATGGTCATTTCATTTGCTCACCAATCTGCAGTGAAGGCGAGGCCTGGCTGGGAAGGCTCGTCTCTGCTACACATAGTACCGGCTGAAGCCACGTATGGAGGCTGGAGGATCCGCTTCCAAGATGTCTCCCTCCCGTGGCTGGCAAGTCTGTGCTGCCGAGCGCTGGCGGCCTCCCTTCCTCTCTAGGCAGACCTCCACTTGACCCTCCCCCGGCTGCTTGGACTTCCTCACAGCATGGTGGCTGGGCTCATGGAGCAAGTATCCCAGAGACAAGAAGTGGAAGCTGCTAGTTTCTGAAGACCTGGAGACTGGCTCAGTGCTACTTCTGCCATATTTTACTGGTGGAGAACTTCCAGAGCGAGGCTGAGTGGTAGGGACACAGATCCCATCTCTCAATGGGAGGAATATCGAGACATGTTGGTTTTAAAACCATCACAGCATATAAGAGGGTAAACGAAAATCAATTGTATTTCTATCTACCACCAATAAACCATCTGAAAATAAAATTATGAAAACTCATTCCTAATAGCATCCAAAAGAAGAAAAGTATTAGGAACAAATTTAACAAAAGAAATAAAAGAATTGTACCTAGCAAACTATAAAATACTGTTAAAAGAAATTAAAGAAGGCTACATAAATGGAGATCTGAGTAAATGTGTGTGAATTGGGAGAGTCAAAATTGTTAAGATGGCAAGTTTCCTCAAATTGCCATCAAAATCCCTATCAAATCTCTATCAAAATCTCAGCAGGCTTTTCTTGTTGTAGAAATTGACAAGCTGATCTTAAAATGTATACAGAAATGAAAATAACCTAGAATAGCCAAAACAATTCTGCAGAACAAGAGCAAAGTTGGAGGATTTGCACTACTAGATTTCAAATTTTACTATAAAGCTACAGTAACCAACACAGTGCTGCATTAGTAGAAAGAGAGACATACAGATCAATGCCACAAAACAAAGAATACAGAAATAAACCCACATATATACAATCAATTGATTCACAACAAAGTACCAAGGCAATTCAATAAGAAAAAGATGGTCTTTTCAACAAATAATGCTGGGGTAATTGGATATCTGGGTGCAAAACAAAACAAAACTTTGATTCTAACCTTACATCATATACAAAATTCACTCAAAAGAGATCATAGATCTACATAAAAGCTAAAACTATGTAACTTCTAGGGAAACAAAATAGGAGATCTTCGTGACTTTGGGTTAAGCAAAGATTTCTCCGCTATGACACCAACACCTGATCCATAATAGAAAAAGAATGATAAATCAGACGCTATTAAAATTTAAAACTTTTGCATTTCCAAAGATTCTTTTTTTTTTAAAGATTTATTATTTATTTGACAGAGAGAGAGATCACAAGTAGGCAGAGAGGAAGGCAGAGAGAGAGGGGGAAGCAGGCTCCCCGCCGAGCAGAGAGCCCGATGCGGGGCTCGATCCCAGGACCCTGAGATCATGACCTGAGCCAAAGGCAGAGGCTTTAACCCACTGAGCCACCCAGGTGCCCCTACATTTCCAAAGATCCTTAAGAGAATGAGAAGACAAGCCACAGACTGGAAGAAAATGCTTGCCAATTATGTATCTGGAAAAAGAATATAGGAAGAAATGGTGAGAATATAGGAAGAGATTTTATAACTCAATAATAAAACCAACAACCCAATTAAAAGAAAAAGATTTGAAATAAACACTTAACCAAAGATCTACTAACGACTAATAGGCCCATGAAAAGCAGCTCAGGGTCATTAGTCATCAGGAAAATGCTCATTAGAGACACTCCTACATATGCAGTCGAATGGCTCCCATAAAAAAGATAGGCAACAACAAGTGTTGGGGAGGAAGTGGAGAAACGAAAACCTCACCCGCGGCTGGGGAGATGATAAAACGGTACAGCCCCTTGGGAAGACGGTTGGGCATTTTCTTAAAAAGTTAAGCACACACTTAGCATAGGACTCGTAGGTGTCTACGCAGGCGAAGTGAGAAACTCTATCTGCAGAGAAACTTCGATGCAAATGTTCATCGCAGTATTGTGGGTCGTTGCACAAACTTGGAAGCAGCCGTGATGTCCGTGATCTGGTGATGGGATAAATACTACGTGCGGCCACCAGACACGAGACGACTACCCAGCAGTGGAGCAAAGGATGGGACAACATGGCCGTGCCTCAGACATGTGATGCTGTGTGACAGGAGCCAGAGACAAAAGATGATTTGTCGCGTGAGTCCCCTTGCACCAAATGCCTAGAAAAGGCAAAAGTGCAGAGGAAGAAAGTGGATTGGCAGTTTCCTGGGGCTGAGAGCAGGGAGCAGGGATTGAAGGAAAATGCAAGAGGGAGCTTTCAGGAGCCATGAAGATGTCCTAACGGTGGATTGTGGCTGCGCACTGTATAAATTTATCAAAACTCATCCTACTGAGCACTTCCAATGGCGAATTATACCTCAATATAGCTGGTTTCTCAAAAACAAAACAAAACAAAACAAAAAGCCACAGCAAGGCACAAGCATACGAAAGGGGAAAGGGGGCAGGGTGCAGGAAGAAGGGACCCTGGGGTAAGGCTGGCTATTGAGAGGCAGGGGTCGCATGCAGACCCCAGAACACAGACCCTTCATCAGACTGACCCCCTCACTCCACTGGAACCCTGAGGGTCGTGGATAAGTCAGAGGCCTCTTTACCAGGCTCCCTACAAGTTCGTAACTCACTCGGGGACATCAGCCATTATTCACTCAGCTGTGCCGGGTGGTGCTGCCCGCTCATTTACTTTGATCACCAGGGCTGTGTGGCCCGGGTTCTCGCCCCTCTGAGAGCCTGAGAAACTGTGGCAGGTCCTGGAACACGTCATTGAACCTCCCCGGGCAATGAGGTAATACAGCTCCCTGCCTCTCTCCTGGGGGTGTGGGTGGCCGATAGGATCAGCGGGGAGAGTGCGCAAGATGGGGTCTGAAGAACCAGCTGTCATGAAGTAAACATGGCGGACAATTGACCCACCGAGCCACGGGGCACGGGGCACGGGACACGGGAGAGATACGTCGAAATGGCCAGTTTCCTTGCCTCAGATCCAGCCTGAACTCTACGTCCCCAAACCCCCAGTTCACAGAAGTCTCAGTGGGGGAGGAAAACCTTTGACGACGCCATCCAACCTCTACCCTACTCAGAGTCCCTGTTAGCACAGCCTAGAGGGTTGGTGGCCCAAACTGAGCCCGGACCGCTCTAGCACCAGAGGGTTCACTGAGTTTCTAGACAGCCCTTGTCTCTCCGCACAACTCCAGATGTTCAAAAAGCACTTGCCACCCTTACGTGAGACATGGCATCTCTCGTGACCTCCTCTAGCAAGTTGGGGCTGGAGGCATTGGGGCATATCTGATTCCCTAGCCCCAGCAATGATCTGAAAACTCCAGTGCTAAGTGATGCTCAGCACGCGTATCTGGAAAAAGTCCTCCAGGATATGTGCAACGCTCACACACAGAGATCAAGAAGCACTTTCTAGGACAATGGGTCGCGTAGTCTGGTCCTCAGATTCGTGGCATCAGCATCACAGAGAACTTATTAGAAATGCAGATGATGTCAGGCCCCGCCCCAGACCCACTGAATGGAAACTCTCATTCCTGGAACCCACACGCTGCAGTTTAACCAGCCTTCCAGATGGTTCTGATGCAGGCTAAAGTTTGGGAACCAATGTTGTCATAAGACGCCAGATTTGAAAAACAGATTTAACGTGAGCCCAGGATGGGAGGGTTGAATGTCACCCACTGAGCCTCCCAGTTCCCCTCAGCAGCTCTTAATTTGAAAGCCACCACTCATGATGCTTTGGGGGGGTCATTTCAGTTTCCCCACGAGGAAAAAATTTTTGAGGAAACAAAAAACCTGACCTGAAGCTTTCCCTCCGTAAGAAAGGTGGTGGCAGGTGATGACAGCCCATCAGTCAGTCCTAGGGTGACAAGCACGGTGACAAAACATCCAGGCGGGCCAGGCAGGCTGAGTGTTTGCCCCTACACCTGTCAGACCTTGCCCTGCAAGCCAGCAGTGCCCAGAGCCAGGCCGCCAAGGCGGTGGGGGGTAGCAGGTGGCCATTGTTTCTGTCCGGCCTCCAGCAGGCACAGCGGTGCCGACACCGGGGTCTGACAGCCTCCGGCAAAACTTTTTGTCTCACGGCCATGGCCAATGCCCACAACGGATGTGGACTGCGAGCCGGCCACCCTCGCCCTGGCTGGCAATTAGCACTCACACTGCGGGCTGTCAAGAATTCCTGACACTTGCGGGCAGTGAGGCTTGTCGGGTTGCCGGGTGGCCCACGTGGCTCATTATGCCAGAGGCATGGGGTCCCCCACCCCCCAGATCCTTTGATTGCTGTGGGGCGGAGAGGGCAGGTGGGCCATCCTGTCACTTCTACTCTCTTTTAAAGAAGGTGAACCGAAGCCTCTGGTGACACCTTCCTGTCTCTTTCCCCTCCGGTGTCCCTGAATCCTGTACAGAATGACCGATGGGGAGGGCCCTGGCAGGGCTAAGGTTGAGCCAGCACACGGAATGGCTGTGAAGGGCAGATGACGTGGGAGTCTGTGGGCTTGGACCCTCCCAGCCTGGGAGATGGGGCTGGTCAGTCCTGGGAGGTCATTGGCAAGTCCCCGGTCAGAAAACTGAGGCAGTGGACTGGATCAGAATTACCCGACCCTGGCCACACCCATTAGTGGATCATAAAACTAATTTGGTGGATCAAGACAGCATTTTTAAAACTGAGAAAAGAATGGAATGGAATGGAACCAAATGCAAGGAATAGAATGGAATGGAATGGCATAGAATAGAATAGAATAGAATCTCAAACATGCATTAAGGGTAAGTATGGTTTCCTACACATTTGTTCTAATTACTTATGTATAACATGTCTTTATACACTGGGGTGCAATGTAAAAAGTTTTCTTCTGATGAACAAATACGGTTTGAAAGCTGCCACACTGGATGAGCCCCTAGCTTCTGGAATGGAGGCTGAGCATGCCATCCTTTCCAGAGTGTGTTCATGGGAGAGGAGCAAGAGGAGGCAAGAAAAAGGGGAGGCCCAAATTATGGCTTCAGAGATCTTCCAGTCTCATCAGAGTAAAGGCAAATGGACAACAGAGGAGTCCCGGTGAGACCTGAAGGGTCAGGCAGGGTCTCATTCATTTCCTGTGGCTGCCCATCCTTGCCCAGTGCCTGGCATAGAGGGGGCCCTGAATACTCCTTTTTTTTTTTTTTAAGATTTTATTTATTTATTTGACAGAGAGAGAGAGAGATCACAAGTAGGCAGCGAGGCAGGCAGAGAGAGAGAGGGAAGCAGGCTCCTTGCCGAGCAGAGAGCCGGACGCGGGGCTCGATCCCAGGACCCTGAGATCACGACCTGAGCCGAAGGCAGAGGCTTTAACCCACTGAGCCACCCGGGCGCCCCCTGAATAGTCCTTGAAGTGTTTTCCAAATGGGACTAGCATAGAAGGAAGAAGGAGTCCTCATTGTCGGTCCTCTATGCGCTAGCCACCCTGCTGGTTCCTCCTGAGCTCATTCAGCCTGAATGTGGGGGCTCCTTCCTGGGTCCGTGCATTTGAAGAGGAGCCCGCACAAATGGCGTACACTTCTGTGATGTTATACGCTGCAGCGCAGGTGCACAGAACTTTCCAATGCACTCCAGCAGAATCAGTGACCCATGCACAACGCACCAAAAAAAAAATCTAACACTGTGCCTAAGAATTGCAGGAACCCTTACCAGCTGGGGCCACGTCGAAGAATGACCGTGACTTGACCATCCCCTTGCATTTCGCGGTTTTTTATAAAGCTTCTTCTTGTGCTCCTGCATACACTTCTCCCTATGAGATCAGCACCCTTATCCCCAGTTTACAGGTGAGGAAAGAGAAGCTCAGAGAACTTGTAGTAGCCTGGTCAAGTGCATACAACCGGCAAGCAGTCAAGCTGGGAGGCTGCCCGCCCTACCTGGGTCCACCGGTCCGTCCCTTCCCCTCCCTCCTCCCCCTCCCTGGACACCCTGTGCTCTGACAGCCTGTACAGTCCCTCCCCTTTCAGACAAGTGCAGCTATTTTGGAAAATCCCTGGTGAGCTAAGTCAGGTTCGACAGGGTCCAAAAAAGGCTTTATATTTTTCTCTTTGCTATTAAATCATATTTTATTTAAAAGGCTGAAGTCCCACAAATCACCACTAAAGCAGCCTGCCCCACGCTGGCCGGGCCTATATCCACCAGCCCTCCTCCCCTGATTGTGTCGACGGCCCCGCCCCACCTCCCCTCCCCCGCTACCCAGAGCGAGGATATATTGGAGCTTATGACTATTATATTGTATCTGTCTTAAAAGCCAGCCCCTCTTTGCAGACACAGACACTCCCCAGCTCACATTTATCAGTTTTATTCCTTTAATGATTCAAACTTGTGCTGTGATGTGCTCCTCGGAACGGAGGATTTTATGGATTTAACAGTTTTATTAATTTAAGAGGTTTCCACTGAGCGCCAGAATGGCTCAGTGTGACAAAGAAGGTATCATAAATGAATTGATTTGTCACGTATCAGAATGCGATCCAGCAGTGATTTCATTATTGGAGTTATTTTCCTCCAATTATCTGCAAACTTAAAATGCTAAAGAGCAGCCCCCTCGCCCCCACCCCCAGCAGCAGCCAGCCTGGATCATTTGAGCAGGAAATAAATGCAAATCGATGGCCTAAATTTGCCACCATGTGTGGAGGCCGCCCATGCCTCCCTCCTCCCCTCCGTACTGCCACCCCGAGAAGACAAAGCCGTGGCATGTAGGGTGTCTTTGTGAGGCTTGTGGGTCCGGGCCATCTGCCACCCCACGTGCTGGGTCCAGGGGACCGGTCTCATTCCCGGTGGGTCCCAGGGCCTGGAGGGGCCTTGGCATCCCGGTCCACGTGCAGTCCACAGAAAAGCCAACAGAACGGCATCTGGTCACAGCCTCTCCTGTCTGTCCAGGCTTCTAGACTTGGGTAGGTAGGGTACACGGGAGAGTGAGCACTGGACAGGGAGCCTGGCCCGACAAGATTCTACTATGGGCTTCGTCCATGCCTCATTCTGTGGCCTAGGCAGTTCTAGACCCTAATAAAGTTCCCTCTGTGTCCTAAATGTGACTGCACGCTCTCACATGGGGGCTGCTGCATGCTCTTTCTCAGCATAAAAGATGCCTATCCCACCCCGCCCTTCCCTGCGTCTCCACTCCCAGCCCAGCCCCCGGATGCTCACTACTCCACCCTCAAGCCAGGGCCACACTCCCACAGACCCTGAGCTCCTGGCTCTGAGCCCTTCCCTGCCTGTCTTACTCTGGCCCACTGAGTCCTCTCCTCAGAGATGTCTCCTCCCAGACCTCAGTTTCCCCATCGGCAAGATGAGGGCGTGAACGAAGTTTCTGTTCCCAGCCACACCGAATTCCCCTGACTACAAGGTCTCTGAGCCCTTCATCTGCTGCTAAATTTATTTGTTTGTTTATTCTGCAAGGAGCCAATACGTGTCAGCCTCCATTAGGGGCCAGGGAAGGAAAGGGATGAACTTGATGACATCTCACCCAAATGGGGAGATGTGACAGGGGGCCAGCCCAAAGCCGGCATGTCCAGTGCTCTCCCTGGGCCCTGTACAAATTCTGACAAGGCATGACCGGGGAAGCTCTGACTCCCCACTTGTCCATCCATCCACTCTGGTGCTGTGCTTTCTGGGGCTCGGTCTCTCTCTGATCGATATGGGGCCATCTGGGCCTGCCATGAGATCAGACAGGAAGGGAACAATAGGGCTCAAGGTGACAGAGTGGGGGGTCAGACGGGTAACCAAGCCAGAATTCTCATAGGCAAGCTGGTTCCCACCTACTTCCTGGAGAAGAAGAACCAAGAAAACCCTACTCCAGTCCACTCAGGTCTAAGGGGAAGGGAGAGGATAAGAGCCCCCGAAAGTGACACACCTACTTACTCCTGACACGATTTTATGCGTGAAGAAACGAAGGCCAGCAAGATGAAGTGACCTGCCCAAGGTCACACAGCTGGCCCAGCCCTTGTCTGGAAGGGGGGCGACTCCGAAGCCCTCCAAAGAGGCCACCTCCCTGCCCCTCCATGCTGTCCACTTAGCTCACACCCCTGCAGCATCTACCCAGTGAAGCATCCAGAAGAAGCAGGGAGAGAGGATTGGTGCGGGTGAGGTGCACAGGGGCTCGAGACCAGACCCAGCTCAGTCCCTCACTAGCTGCAGGCCCGTAAGTGGCTTGCCACCCTCTTTATCCACCCCAGGGGCTGAGGCTATGAGGGCTCTCGAGCCAGCGAAGGACGAAGTCATGGCAGACTGAAGCGCCATGCCCGTGAGAGGCAGGGCACCTGTGGGGGCCAGCAGCCTGGACAGCCAGAGTTTTGAGGGCCTTCCTCCACGTCACCAGAGTGTGCCCTGCTTGCCTCCTCTCCCTCCTCCAAGCGCCCCAAGGAGACCAGGCCTTCCAGAGTCTTCATGAGGGTGGAGCGGAAGCCTCACGCCTGCTTGCTTGTTGGGGAGGCTGCCCTTCTCACGGCTTCACCATCTCTCCCAAGAGCCAAGAAGAAATCAGAGAGTGGCACCCCGAGGAGTGGGGGCCTCAAAGGGCATGACATGGACATTCCTGAAGCATCGCCAGCTGGGCCGGCAGCCCCTCGGCAGAGGAGCAGAGACCCCAGAGCTGGTCGGATTGCCCGGTCTAGGGAAAAGAGGCCCCGGGGCTTAGCGAGGGCCTGAAGGGACTCACCACAGTTTCCCGGGAAGCAGCTGAAGGTCTTGGGCCCAAAGTCCCCTGGCAGGGGGAGCCTAGGCACAGAGAAGGCAAAGGATCCCCTCGGGCCACTAGGCAATGCTTGAGCCATGCATAGGAACCAGGTCTCCTGAATCCCTGGCCAGAGACCCAGAACCCTGGCATCTTGAGGCTGAGGGTCCGTCCCCCACCTCTGCAGTGTCCCTCTTCCCTTATAAGAGTCCCTCCACAGAAGCCAACTGCTGATGTGCATGAGCTCCTCGAATGACAGGGAGCTCACTGCTCCACAGGAAGACCATGCCAGTTTCCTCCAGCTCACTTAGAAAGTTCTTTACCCACTTACGTCTGCATGGAAACCCACTTACTCTCCATACACACACACACATACACACACACACACACACACTCAGCCCTAGGCACATAAACACGTGCCCACACACAGGTGAGCTTGCACCACACGTGCACGCAGGCACACACCTAAATGCCCTAGTCCTCCGTGTGTACACCCATATCACCCGTGCAGACCCTCGCCCCGCCTGCCCACCGCTGATCCGGGCCGCCCGAGGCCGCATCAGGCCGTGAGCAGCGCCTGACCGATGAGCTGACGCTGCTGAAACACAGGGAAATGACCAGGCTCAAGGTGAAGCATGATCTCTCCCTTCTACCTCAAGCACTTCATTACCTCCCTGACCTCCGACGGCTAATAAAGGTGTCTAATCCGCGTGACACTAAAATAGCCTCCTAATGTGCACCAGGACCATCTCCTAAAATTAATGCGATGACAAGTAATGAGGGTCTCCATTAGCTAATATCTGCATGTGGAAATTCTCATTTCACCGAGTGGGCTAATGTCTCAGAAAGCCCCCCTTCGGGGAGTTTGCTGGCCCGGGCTCCAGATGTGGAGCAGACTGGAAGGCACTAGAACATGTCACCAGGCTACCACAGATGAACAATGGCCAGCCACTCACTCTAGATAACGGCAGTGACCAAGGATCACCAGCAACTCTGTCCCGAGGATGGCAGGACAGGCAGGAGGGCCCAAGGTGTCCCTGAGCTAACCTGGGCGAGGGAGTACAAATACACCCCCAGTGGGTGTTCCCAGGAAGTTGTAATTCACTCGGCTCAGGGGAAGTCCGTGAAGGCTTCTCGGAGGAGGTGGTATTTCACCCTCTTTCTTGTTCCATTTGGTGTTTGCATGAACAAGAATGGTAAACTGAACAGGGATATGATGTAGGCCTCCATCTTTGCATTCCTTGATGGTGGGACTCATTTCTGGGACTCCTAAGATTTATTACTGCATCTGATTTATGATTTGGGGCACAGCCGAGCCTTTCACACCAGAGTCCTTTCCTCTCCACCGTGCGCACATACACAGAACTTGTCAAGTTCTGACTCTCACCAACTCCTGCCAGACTTCCAACAGGCAGTGCCTGAAACATGCTGAGCGAGCAAGAGATATTCAGGTGACTTCCTTCTCCACCTTCTTCATGACCTACACCCTGAACAGTCCCCCTCCCCCCTGCATCTCCTTCCTTTCCTTCCCTTCCCTTCCCTTCCCTTTCCTTTCCTTTCCTTTCCTTCTCTCCTTTATTCTTCCCTTCCCTTCCCTTCCCTTTCCTTTCCTTTCCTTCTCTCCTTTATTCTTCCCTTCCCTTCCCTTCCCTTCCCTT
>JAPYYM010000614.1:0-14480 GCA_028534135.1 Potos flavus
AGCGCGTATTACATTTGCTTTGAAGTTTTCTGCTTGTAGTTTGGAGATTCTCATGCTCCCGTCAGGTTTCAGCCCTTCTGGGAGGCCACAGAAACATCCACAGGCCTACAGAGAGAGCCTCGTGCATAGAATGGGGCCATCCATGCCTCACCCGCACGGCCCGTCTCCCTGGGCAAGGGGTGCCCCCCCGAGCCCCAGATACCAGCAGGGGCCTCTAAGAGCAAAGGGACGGAGGCTGGACCTTTCTCCAGGAGCAGGAGACTCTCAGCCCGAGGATGCAGTGTGTTTCCCCGGCCTGTGCCTCTGCGGGACCGCAAGCCCATGCCAGTGCCTAGCCTGGGTGGGGGCCCTGGCCTTTGTAGCCGCCCCACCCCCACCCACCTCCAGCCCCGTCCTTCCAATCCATCATCCACACAGCAAGCCAGAGTGACCAGTGCCATCCCGTTTCCAAGTGGGAAAGACCAGAGTGAGCAGTGAGTAATAGCCAGCCTCGCCTGCTGGGTGAAGGTCTCTACTGGACTTCAGGTGAACCCGTCCCGCTGCTCCTCTGCATCCCGCCACCTAGGGCTTAAGAATAACTTCCCCTGGGCAAGCGGCTTTCTGTACGTGCCTGGGACCCCTCAGAGCTCAGAGGAGTGAAGGGAAGCACCCAGGGCCCCTGGGAATCAGGCCTGGAGCAACCACTCGGAATCGATCACAATCAGGTGCCTGGCCATGAGCCACCTGATGGCAAGGTCATGTCCAATCGGGAAGGGGGAGGCAGGGAGGCTCCCGGAGGGGATGGCGTCTGAGCTGGGCCTGCGAGGGTCTCTTAGGAAGGAGGACGGGGAGCCCCCTACTGCAGGCAGGGGAAACACGGAGCCAAGGTGCAGAAGCAGAGAAGGGTGAGAGAGGGCAAAGCCCGGAGAGGAAGTTTTAGGCCCACAGATGCAGGCCGGGTGGTTTGGATTTTGATCTGAGGGTTGTAGGGAGCCACGGCCGGTGTTGGAGCAGCACGGGGCAGCATGCATCAGCGGGGCTCAGGGGGATGACACTGGCTGTGCACGAGGCAGCAGATGGGAGGGGCCCAGTCAGGAAGCAGTTAGAAGGTCCAGAGGTGACAGTCACAAGCTTGAAGCAGGGTGAAAGCCATGGGAAGGGGAAGACACAGGGGACACACAGCCAATGTCAGAGACGTCGGCGGGGGCTGGGGGAAGCTGCAGCTGCCGAGCCTGGGCGGGAGGGAACGTGCAGGGCCACGTGCACTAGGCCGGCATCCTGGGGCCCCACACAGAGCGGGTGCTCAGTGAAATGATCCTCCAGTGAAGGAAGGGAGGCTCCCTGTCTCTCTCCGGGTCAGCTCGGGTGGTGCCGTCCCCCGTTTCCCACACCCCTCTTTTGCACACCGTGCTCGCGGCCCCGGAAGAACCCTGGCTGGACCAGTAGGGGCAGTGCCTGCCCACGGCTCCATCACCCATATGGCTTCTCTCTCTCCATCCCTCCTCCCCCCCTCCCTGTCCTTATCTTTCCCTTCCGTCTCCATGGCGACTCACCACCTCGCTTGCCCGCCTGCATCCCAGCCTCTGCCAGGGATTCTGGGCCTGGCTCCGTCCGTCCCTCCCTCCTCCGGAGCCCTGGTTCCCGCAGTCCTGTCTCCTCCCCCTGGGGTGAGTCCAGAGGCAGCCTCCTCTTTCCCGACTGTCACATCTATTTTCCAGCTCTGACGAGTCTGGGTCGGCTCCTCTGGGGAGACCATCCCCCACCCACCCGCCCACCCTCCACCTGCCGCAGCTCAGCCAGCCCCTCCAGGAGGAAAGCCATCCCTGCTGCGGCGGACCGGGTCTCTGCCTCGGGCCTCCTCTCTCTGCTTGCAGACCTCTCCCCACTCCCAGCCCCCCCATGCCGAGGTCCGCCTTGTCAATCATCTCCTTTTGTCACCGGCTCGGCAAACAGGCAAGTCTTGGGTGCTGCGATCTGGCGGGGAGGACGGGTGGGGGTGGGAAGGGGCCACCTGGGGACGAGGGATGGGTCTGCGGGAGGGGGATGGAGGCCACCAAGACCCAGGAGGACAGAAATCTGGATTCTCTTCTGGGTAACGGTTTATTCCGCCCTCCCCCAATTTTGTCTCCAAGGAGAGAAAACGGAGCTTCATGGGAAGCAGTCGCAACAGTTGGTAAGTGGTAGGGCCTGCCGGGAGGACTGCTCCAAGGCCTGCTCGCTCTTCATGGGTCCAGGGATGCGGGCCCTGTGGTCACCAGCCTCCCGAGGGCTGTCCCCGGGGAGGGCCCGAAGCTGGATCTCCCGGACTGTGGAGGGAGCGACAGGGAGAATCCGGTGGGTACTGTTCAGGCCAAATCCAGCTCCGAGACGGAGCGCGAAAGGAATCTTATGAGAACCAGAACCATCTGCCCCACAAGCGGGAGGCTCCCACCCTGTCCTGCGGTCCCACGGTATGCAGGTATCACTCCTGGGGGGTCCGGCCGGAGCCAGTGACTCCCCGTGGGAACCCTTGCAGTGGAAGGCTGTTTGGGGAGGGGTTTGGGGGTTTGGGGAGCGTTTGTATCAGGCACCAGGCGCCCTAACGGCCCCATGAGGCAGGGGCTGCTGACCTCTCCTCTTGGCCGGTTAGGAACCCGGGGCTCAGATCAGTCCGTGCAGGAGCTCGCCCGTGGCTGCACGCCGTGGCGGTGGGGCAGGGTTAGGACTCCATCCCAGCTCCTCCCTGCAGGGAGCACTGTCCCCACGGCTCTGCCACCCCCACTCTGGGGTCCCCGGCTCTGGGGTGCAAGTCAGTGAGGAACAGGCAGAGCGTGGCCTCTCCAGGAGCACCCTGCGCCCCCAAACTCCCAGCCCGTACTCCCGGCACCCCCCCCCCCAGGCTGCTCTCAACAGCCTGCTCTGCCGCCCCCACCCCACCCCACCCCAGGTCTCACACGCCCTTCCCCAAGTTGGAGCTGGGCCTGGGGTCCCGGCCCGCGGCGCCGCGGGAGCTTCCTGCCTGTTCCATCTGCCTGGAGAGGCTGCGGGAACCCGTCTCGCTGGACTGTGGCCATGACTTCTGCACGCGCTGCTTCAGCACACACCGCATCCCCGGCTGCGAGCCGCCCTGCTGCCCGGAGTGCCGGAAGATCTGCAAGCAGAAGAAGGGGCTCCGGAGTCTGGGGGAGAAGATGAAGCTCCTGCCGCAGAGGCCTCTGCCCGCCGTGCTGCAGGTCCGGGGACCAGGCCTCGGTGCGGGGCAGGGGCAGCAGGTGGTGGGGGGGGTGCAGCGTGGAGGGACCTGGCTCCGATCCCCGAGGGGCCCGGCGGCTTTGACTCTATTCTAAGATGTCAGGGTGGGAAACGGAGCCTGGGGTCCCACCAGCCCCGCCTGGCCGCTCAGGGAACCTTCCTTCTCCTGGCGCAGGAGGCCTGTGCCGTCAGGGCCGAGCCGCTGCTGCTGGTCCGAATCAATGCCTCTGGGGGCCTCATCCTGAGGATGGGGGCCATCAACCGCTGCCTGAAGCACCCCCTGGCCAGGGACACCCCTGTCTGCCTCCTGGCTGTCCTGGGGGAGCAGCACTCAGGGAAGGCCTTCCTCCTCAACCACCTGCTCCGGGGCCTGCCCGGCCTGGTGAGGGCGGGGCTGGGGCAGGGGGCTGGGGGAGGGGGGCGGCTTGGGGTGGGGGGGGTCCCAGCCTGGCTTTGGGCGGGGATGGGGGCCGCGTGGACCAACGGATGCTCTCTTTTCTGCCTTGCAGGAGTCAGGGGAGGGCGGCTGGCCGAGAGGAGGGGGGTCCCTGCAGGGGTTCAGGTGGGGTGCCAATAGCCTCACCAGGGGCGTATGGATGTGGAGCCACCCTTTCCTGCTGGGGAAGGAGGGGAGGAAGGTGAGGGGCACGAAGGGCAGAGGAGTTGAAGATTGTTGGGTGGGGGAGGGGTAGTAAAGAGGTTGGGGGGACGGAGAGATCATAGACAAAGGGGAGGGGAACGGAGGAAGAAAGCTTTGGGGGCAGGGACAGGAAGACGGGGTGGGCAGAGGGCAGGGATGGGGGGAGCACGTGGAGGAGTGAGGCAGGCCTGACCCCTTGGTTCATCTTCCCCCTCCCCCGCCCCCCGTGCAGGTGGCCGTGTTCCTGGTGGACACGGGGGACGCCATGAGCCCCGAGCTGAGTAGAGAAACCAGGACCAAGCTCTGCGCCCTCACCACGATGCTGAGCTCCTACCAGGTGAGGGCGCTGTGATCTGGTGCCCCGCCCCATGGCCGCGCTCCAGCTCTGCTTTCCCCAGCACTAGGACATTGCAGCCCCCGGGCTGGTCTGGGGAGTGCTCCGGATGCTTACCCTGATCTCCCAGACTTGTGTGTCTGCAGTCCCCCCCAACAGGTTCTGGGGTTGCCCCTGCAAGGGAGGATGCCCCCAGTCGGTGAAGTTCGAAATGCAAGTCAAAGGTCCCCGGGAGCCGCCGAAGGGCAGCAGGACCATTCCCTGGGCCTGCCTTCGGTCCCTTAGGGCCAGCCCAGGCCCTGCAGGCTGCGGAGGCCCCTAGGCAGGTATCTCCCGGCTCCCGGCCCCCTAGTCGGCCTGCGAGCTCCTTCCTCACCGGGGGCTTCCCAGTATCTCTTTGCCTTTGCAGACCCTCTTCCATCTTGTTCTCCTTGGTTCCAGATCCTCAACACCTCCCCGGAGCTGAAGGATACAGACCTGGAATATCTGGAGGTGAGGAGAAAATCTGGTTCTGGGGCGCCACTGCATCCCTGCCCTGACCATAAGGCCGGGGGCCCAGGCCAGCCGTCATGGGGTGCCTTCCACGTCCGGCCCAGGAGTTCGTGACCTGGAGCTGGGCTGGGGGGCTTGAGGGCAGGGGGTGAAGCAAGAGATGCCTGGTTGGGAGAGACAGGAGAGTCCCAGAGCTGGGAGTGTGGGGGATGGGGAGGGTGTGGGGGTGAGGGTGGGGGTCCCCCAGTCGGCCCAGAGGGGAGGGAGCCACAGTCCTTGGGGTGACCCCAGCCATGACCCTTGGTGCCTCACCCCCAGATGTTTGTCCACGTGGCTGAGGTGATGGGCAGGCATTATGGGATGGTGCCAATCCAGGTGAGACACCCGTTTCTGGACCCGTCACCCCAGACCCAAACAGCCCGCAGCTGCTGGTGTCAGGACCCCTTCTCTTCCAGCACCTAGATCTCTTAGTGCGTGACTCATCCCACTCCAACAAGGCAGGGCTGGGCCGCGTGGGTGACATCATCCAGGTGAGGGGTGAAGAAGGAAGGGATGGAAGGGGGGGTGGGGGGGAACTGGGCAGAAGGGGAGGGGCGGCAGGAGGGAGCCAAGAGCAGGAGCCTGGTCCCTAATTCAGAGGTCTCCGCATCCGTCTCTCAGAAATCCTCCGGCAAATACCCCAAGGTTCAGGAGCTGCTCCAGGGGAGGCGAGCCCGCTGTTACCTCCTGCCCACTCAGGGTAGGCGGTGGGCCAGCAAAGGCCACGGAAGCCCCGGCGGTGAGTGTCCCCGGCAGCCCTCCTCCGGGCCACCCCCTGGCCCCTGGCCCCAGCGAGCTTCTCCCTGCCTCTGACACCCTTTCTCCTCCCAAAGCCCGGTCCTGCTCAGCCCCCCGGTCTCCTCAGCATGAGGACTCTCTTCCTCAGACACAGATGACGATTTGGGCCACCTCTGTGCCTACGTGGCGGATGTATTGAGCGCAGCCCCCCAGCACGCCAAGAGCCGCTGCCAGGGCTACTGGAGCGAGGGCCGCCCGGTGGCCAGGGGGGATAGACGCCTGCTCACGGGGCAGCAGTTAGCTCAGGAAATCAAGGTGCGCCCCCCACCCCTGCCCCAGGCCCCGGAGAGCCCACGGACCCCCTGGCCACCCTGACCCCTCCCCTGATGTCTCCGCAGAACCTCTCGGGCTGGATGGGGAGGACGGGGCCCGGGTTCGCCTCCGCGGACGAGGTACGGGGGGGGGGAGGGGGGGAGGAGGGGGGCGGAGGGGCTGCGGGGGTGGGGGGCTTGAGATGCAGCCGAGGACGGGAGCCGGAGGAGGGAGGCAGCCTGGCTTTGCCGTGGACAGATGGCCGCCCAGCTGCACGACCTGCGGACGGTGGAAGCTGCCAAGAAGGAGTTCGAGGCGTACGTGCGGCAGCAGGTGAGCCGCGGCCCCCGCGCGGGAGGCCAGGCCCCGCGCTCCGGGGCGGGCGGTCAGCGCGCCTTCCTGTCTCCCCGCTGCAGGACGTGGCCACCAAGCGCATATTCTCCGCGCTGCGGGTGCTGCCCGACACCATGCGCAACCTCCTGGCCGCCCAGAAGGACGCCATCCTGGCCCGCCACGGGGCCGCCCTGCTGTGCAAGGGCAGAGAGCAGACCCTGGACGCCCTGGAGGCCGAGCTGCAGGCCGAGGCCAAGGTCTTCATGGACTCGTACACCATGCGCTTCTGTGGCCACCTGGCCGCCGTGGGGGGCGCCGTCGGGGCCGGGCTCATGGGCCTGGCGGGCGGCGTGGTGGGCGCGGGCATGGCCGCGGCCGCGCTGGCTGCCGAGGCGGGGATGGTGGCGGCGGGAGCCGCGGTGGGGGCCACGGGGGCCGCCGTGGTCGGGGGCGGCGTGGGTGCTGGCTTGGCTGCCACCGTGGGCTGCATGGAGAAGGAGGAGGACGACAGGGTGCAGGAAGGGGACCGAGAGCCCCTGCTGCAGGAAGAGTGACGGCGCCCAGGAGACCAAAGGGAGGAAGAGATGCCGGGTGGGAGGGAAGGAGGTGCGGGAGGGGAGGGGTTGGGGGTCGTGCCGAGGGCCCACCCCACCGCGTGCCTCACTGCCCCGGTGGAATGCCCAGTGTCTGGGTGGCGGACTGAGCCGGACGATCCAGGTGGCTCCAGGATCCCTGGAGAGGCCGCCTGGGGCCAGGCGGCGGTGTCTGGGGGGCAGTTAATAGAGTATAGGGCCTGTTTCTGGTGGCAGACCATTGCTAACCTGCCATGGTTCCCAGGTCCACTTGGCCCCAGTGTCTCCCACCGAGAGCCAGGCTCCGTCCTCCCCACCCTGGCTTATTTCCCCCCTGATGACCCCGGGTTGTAGGAAGGCTGAGCAGGCACCGTTCTGGAATTCTCCCTTGGGGAGAGAGGATCCAGCCCTTCACAGATGGGAGAAGTCCCCGGTGGAGTGACCTTGGTGCTCAGGATCGGGGAGCACAAAGGAGGGGCTGGGGGAGAGAGAGAAGGAGGGGGCCACCGGGCAAAACCAAAGAGTCCAGGTATGGTGGACAGTGGCCTGAACCCTGGAGTGGAGCTGCTTGGTCCGATGGCTCTTCCCCAAGCTGCCCTAGGAGGATAATGGTGGCCTCCCCCACCGTCTGCAGCCCCAGGGAGGCCACGTGTGCACTTTGAATGGGGGGTCCCTGCAGCCGTTCCCTCATGGGAATGAGGGAACCCTTTGCCGAGCCTGCTCAGATAGCAGAGTGCCCCAGTTCTTTCTGGAATGCCATCCCCGCAATGGGTTAGATGCCAAAGAAAAACACCAGTAATTGCACTCTGAGCTACACCAGGCAGCGCTCGTAAGTCTCTGCAGGTCCCACAAGGAACAGCAAGCGGAACACTTTCCACCCCGGCCACGAGCACGCCCTCCTTCCCGAGCCCGTGTCTGCAGGAGACCTGGGTGCAGCCCCCCACAGGAACCCAGAGGGCCCAGCGCCCTTCCACGGGACAGGGAAGTCCTGCCAGGAGACTTCTAGGCTATCACCCTGTAAAGTATTCATGGATTCACGGGGGTGTTATATGAAAAATAAAATATGTGTGCTTGAGCCTCAGCTTGCCAGTAAATTATTGAAACAGGACTTGAATTCAGCCCCCAGAGGGCTTTGGGGCGGAGGGGTGGGGGAGCTGAACAAAGGCACTCCATTGTGGGGACCTGTGGCCAGGAGGAGGGAGGCTAAAAGTCAAGAGATCTGGCAGCTGAATGTCCAAGGCCCCACATGGGGGTTGCAGGAGGGCTCAGGCCAAAGGCCAAGGGCACAGCCACCTTCCACTAGGACTGGGGGTCCTGCTCCCCTAGTCTCCCCTGCCTCAGATGACCCTGCAAACAGACTGTCGCCCGGAATCTAGCCTGGCAGAAGGCGAGAGTGGAGGCATAGCTGGGGAGTCCTTGCTAAAGCCTCGGAGGAAGGAGGCGCCCGGGCCCGCCTCCGCGGGGGTCGGCCAGCCGGGCATTCACCTGCCGCGTCTCCTCTCTGCCTCAGCTCCCCGTCTCAGAACCAGAGCAGTGCCCACTGTGTCCAAACGCTGCCTTTGCCCAATGCAAGCCCAGAGAGGGGCAGTCTCAGCTAACGCTCCCCGCCTGGCCTCAGGCAGAAGGCAGGGAGCTCCAAACTCCTGAGCCCGCAGCTGGTGTCCCCCACGCACGTCAGAGAGAGTTTTTAAGGTCAGATGTGCTGAAATCAAGATGCTTTTCTTTGGTGATTTCTTCCCCCCTCCCGTTCAGCTCTGGGAAACAGCGTTGGGGACACTGAGGCAGAAGGGCACAGTCTGGGACACACGGCCCAAGAGTAGAAGCTTCAGTTAGGAAAGTGGGGACAAAATAATGACGCAGAGAAATCCCAAAGCCCGGGTTGGGGACAAGTGGGGTGAAGACAGAGGGCTGAGGGTGATTCTAATTTTTGGAGAGAGGGCCAGAGGTAGGGGTAGGGTCCAGACTCGGTCCGGTGTATGCCAAAAAAGCCTTCCTGGATTGGTCCCTTCCATCAACATATGGTGGGCCCAAGAGCTACAAAACCTCCCAGACTTTGGGGCTGCCAGCCTTAGAACTTCATGGGGGGGCCTCCAAAGAGTCCCTGAGGGAGGGTTTTGTCTAGCTAGACTCCCACCTAACAGCTCTGGAAGGAGCTGCCCTGGGCTACTTCGCCCTGATCTTTGAATGGAAGTGAGCTTACAGCCTAGAGGGGGAAGGGCCCCACAGAAGCAAGATGAGTCGCGTTAAGTAGTATTTGTCTTGTGCCTTTAGTTTCAAAGCATCTTCCCAAACCTCACCTTCCTTAAGTCTGGAAAGCATTTCATGCCGCCTGTAGGGTACGCATTTCTACGGAAGCTCAGAGACATGGCTACTCAGACGTCTGCCAAGACATGAACCCGAGGCTTCTGATGTCAGGTTCCTTGCTTAGGCGAGCCCTCACCCCACAAGTCTCTCCAGACTCCATGACCAGGCCAATGGGTCCCAAACCCAATTAGGGGGCTTCCCAGGTCTCCAACATCAGTTCTGGAATTCACGAGAGCCCACGTGGCTCTGTGCTCAAGGTCCCAATGGGGTGCTGATTTCTCTTATATGACCTGTTGAAGGTCATGGACGCCAAGATTCTCAGGTGAAAAGTTTCTGGGTTAGAGATCCGGGGATTTGGCTTGCGGTTCCTGCTTTGGAGGCCAGTCCCAGTGTTGGCAGTACCACCACATGAAGGAACCTATCTTCTTAAATCCTGCTGTGGACTGAATCCCACCCTCGCCCTATTCATATGTCGAAATCCTAATCCACCGTGTGATGGTATTAGGAGGTGGGACATTTGGTGGGGTCATGAGGGTGGAGCCCTTGCAAATGGGATTAGTGCCCTTAGAGAAGAATCCCAGAGACATCACTAGTCCCTTGGCACCAGGTGAGAACCCAGCCATCTATGAGCCAGGAAGTAGGCTCTCATCAGCCACCACACCAGATCTGCTGGCCTCATGATGTTGAACTTCTGAACCTTCAGAAGAGTGAGATATAAATATTTGTTGTTTGCAAGCTACCCGGTCTGTGGTATTTTGTTCTAGTAGCCTCTTGATGGCATGGAGGGGGAGCCCCCTAGCTCCCCGGACCTGCGCTAAATCATGCCCTGGGCAAGGAATAAACTTCACCTGCATTAAGTGAATGAGATATACGGGTTTATTTATTACTGCATCGGAGCCTATCCTAACCCTAACTCACGTGGAAATTTGCTCCTTGAAATGGGGTGAAAACTTGAAATATCACAGGCCGGGGGGTGGGCAGTGAGGAAACACTCTGCTGGCTCCATTTTATGTCATGATAAAACATTCAGTAAAACTGTACCTTATGGTAACACAGAAGGTAGACTCTTGCACTGTTGAGGAAAACTTTTTTTTGTTTTTTGTTTTTTTGTTTTAACATATGATGTATTATTTGCTTCAGGGGTTCTGTGAATCATCAGGTTTACACAATTCACAGCACCCACCATAGCACATACCCTCCCCAGTGTCCATCCCCCAGCCACCCTACGCCCCCACAACCGTTAATTTGTTTCCCGAGATTAAGAGTCTCTTGTGGTTTGTCTCCCTCCCGATCCCATCTTGTTTCATTTTTCCCCTCTCTACCTCCCATGACCCCCTGCCCTGACTCTCAAATTCCTCATATCAGAGAGATCATATGATAATTGTCTTACTCATATTGATTTATTTCACTTAGTGTAATACCCTCTAGTTCCATCCATGTTGTTGCAAATGGAGATTTCAGGTTTTTTGATGGCTGCATAGTATTCCATCATGTATATTCCATGTATATTCCATCATGTATATATATACCACATCTTCTTTATCCATTCATCTGTTGATGTACATGTAGGCTTTTTCCATAGTTTGGCCATTGTGGACACTGATGCTATAAACGTTCGGGTGCACATGCCCCTTCGCATCACTACATTTATATCTTTAGGGTAAATACCCAGTAGTGTGATTGCTGGGTCGTAGGGTATCTCTATTTTCAACTTTTTGAGGAACCTCCATACTGTTTTCCAGAGCGTCTGCACCAGCTTGCATTCCCACCAACAGTGTAGGAAGGTTCCCCTTTCTCCAAATCCTCACCAACATCTGTCGTTTCCTCACTTGTTAATTTTAGCCATTTTGACTGGTGTGAGGTGATATCTCACTGTGGTTTTGATTTGTGTTTCCCTGATACCAAGTGATGTTGAGCACTTATTCATGTGTCTGTTGGCCATTTGGATGTCCTCTTTGCAGAAATGTCTGTTTATGTCTTCTGCCCATTTCTTGATTGGATTATTTGTTCTTTGGGTATTGAGTTTAATAAGTTCTTTATAGATTTTGGATACTAGCCCTTTACAAATAAAGGCATACAGATATATCATTTGAAAATATCTTCTCCCATTCTATTGGTTGTCTTTTGGTTTTGTTGACTGTTTGCTTTGCTGTGCAAAAGCTTTTGATCTTGATGAAGTCCCAAAAGTTCATTTTTGCCCTTGCTTCCCTTGCCTTTGGTGATGTTTCTAGGAAGAAGTTGCTGTGGCTGAGGTCAAAGAGGTTGCTGCCTGTGTTCTCCTCAAGGATTTTGATGGATCCCTGTCTCACATTGAGGTCTTTCATCCATTTTGAGTCTATTTTTGTGTGTGATGTAAGGAAATGGTCCGGTTTCATTCTTCTGCATGTGGCTGTCCAATTTTCCCAACACCATTAGTTGAAGAGACTGTCTTTTTTCCATTGGACATTCTTTCCTGCTTTGTCGAATATTAGTTGACCATAGAGTTGAGGGTCCATTTCTGGGTTCTCTATTCTGTCCCATTGATCTATTCGTCTGTTTTTGTGCCAGTACCACACTGTCTTGATGATTACAGCTTTGTAATAGAGCTTGAAGTCTGGAATTGTGATGCCGCCAACTTTGGTTTTCTTTTTTAACATTCCTCTGGCTATTCGGGGTCTTTTCTGGTTCCATATAAATTTTAGGATTATTTTTTTCCATTTCTTTGAAAAAAGTTGATGGTGTTTTGATCGGGATTGCATTAAATGTGTAGATTGCTCTAGGTAGCATAGACATTTTCACAATATTTGTTCTTCTACCCATGAGCATAGAACATTTTTCCATTTCTTTGTGTCTTCTTCAGTTTCTTTCACGAGTGTTCTGTAGTTTTCCATGTACAGATCCCTTGCCTCTTTGGTTAGGTTTATTCCTAGTTATCTTATGGTTTTGGGTACAATTGTAAATAGGATTGACTCCTTAATTTCTCTTTCTTCTGTCTTGCTGTTGGTGTATAGAAATGCAACAGATTTCTGTGCATTGATTTTATATCCTGATACTTTACTGAATTCTTGTATGAGTTCTAGCAGTTTTGGAGTGGAGTCTTTTGAGTTTTCAACATAAAGTATCATATCATCTGCAAAGAGTGAGTGTTTGACTTCTTCTTTACCAATTCAGATGCCTTTTATTTCTTTTTGTTGTCCGATTGCTGAGGCTAGGACTTCTAGTACTATGTTGAATAGCAGTAGTGATAGTGGACAGCCCTGCCGTGTTTCTGACCTTAGTGGAAAAGCTCTCAGTTTTTCCCCATTGAGAATGATATTTGCTGTGGGTTTTTCATAGATGGATTTGATGATATAGAAGTATGTACCCTCTATCCCTACACTGAGAAGAGTTTCGATCAAGAAAGGATGTACTTTGTCAAATGCTTTTTCAGCATCTATCGAGAGGATCATATGGTTCTTGTTCTTTCTTTTATTAACGTATTGTATCACATTGATTGATTTGTGGATGTTGAACCAAACTTGCAGCCCAGGAATAAATCCCACTTGGTTGTGGTAAATAATCCTTTAAAAGTATTGTTGGATCCTATTGGCTAGTATTGTGGTGAAAATGTTTGCATCTGTGTTCATCAGGGATATTGTTCTGTAATTCTCCTTTTTGATGAGGTCTTTCTGTGGTTTTGGGATCAAGGTAATGCTGGCCTCATAAAATGAGTTTGGAATTTTCCCTTCCATTTCTATTTTTTGGAACAGTTTCAGGAGAATAGGTATTAATTCTTCTTTAAATGTTTGGTAGAATTCCCCTGGGAAGCCGTCTGGCCCTGGGTTCTTGTTTGTTGGGAGATTTTTGATGACTGCTTCAATCTCCTTACTTGCTATGGATCTGTTCAGGTTTCCTATTTCTTCCTGGTTCAGTTTTGGTAGTTTATGTGTCTCTAAGAATGCATTCATTTCTTCCAGATTGTCAAATTTGCTGGTGTATAGTGCTCATAATATGTTCTTATAATTGTATTTCTTTGGTGTTGGTTGTGATCTCTCCTCTTTCATTCATGATTTTATTAATTTGGGTCCTTTCTCTTTTCTTTTTGATAAGTCTGGCCAGGGGTTTATCAATCTTATTAATTCTTTCAAAGAACCAGTTCCTAGTTTTTGATTTGTTCTACTGTTCTTTTGGTTTCTATTTCATTGATTTTTGCTCTGATCTTTATTATTTCTCTTCTCCTGCTGGGTTTAGGCTTTCTTTGCTGCTCTTTCTCCAGCTCCTTTAGGTGTAGGGTTAAGTTGTGTACTTGAGACCTTTCTTGTTTCTTGAGAAAGGCTTGTATTGCTATATACTTTCCTCTCAGGACCACCTTTGCTGTGTCCCAAAGATTTTGAACAGTTGTGTTTTCATTTTCATTTGTTTCCATGAATTTTTTAAAATTTTTCTTTAATTTCCATGTTGACCCATTCATTCTTTAGTAGGATGCTCTTTAGCCTCCATGTATTTGAGTTCTTTCCAACTTTCCTCTTGTGGTTGAGTTCTAGTTTCAAAGCATTGTGGTCTGAAAATATGTAGGGAATGATCCCGATCTTTTGGTACTTGTTGAGACCTGATTTGTGACCCAGGATATAATCTATTCTGGAGAATGTTCCATATGCACTAGAGAAGAATGTGTATTCTGCTGCTTTGGGATGGAATGTTCTAAATATATCTGTGAGGTCCATCTGGTCCAGTGTGTCATTTAAAGCCTTTATTTCCTTGTTGATCTTTTGCTTAGATGATCTGTCCATTTCAGTGAGGGGGGTATTACAGTCCCCTACCATTATTGTATTATTGTTGATGTGTCTTTGATTTGTTTTGTTTTGTTTTGTTTTAAAGATTTTATTTATTTATTTGAGAGAGAGAGAGTAAAAGAGCACAAGCAGGGGGGAGCAGTAGAGGGAGAGGGAGAATCAGGATCCCTGCTGAGCAGGGAGCCCAATGTGGGGCTCGATCCCAGGACCCCGGGATCATGCCCTGAGCAGAAGGCAGACGCTTAACCATCTGAGCCACCCAGGTGCCCCTTGATTTTGTTTTTAATTGGTATATATAATTGACTGCTCCCATGTTAGGAGCATAGATATTTAAAATTGTTAGATCTTCTTGTTGGACAGACCCTTTATGTATGATATAGTGTCCTCCCTCGTCTCTTATTATAGTCTTTGGCTTAAAATCTAATTTATCTGATATAAGGATTGCCACCCCAGCTTTCTTTTGATGTCCATTAGCACGGCAAATGGTTTTCCACCCCCTCACTTTCAATCTGAGGTGTGTCTGGGTCTAAAATGAATTTCTTGCAGACAGCATATTGATGGGTCTTATTTTTTTTAATCCATTCTGATACCCTGTGTCTTTTGATTGGGCATTTAGCCCATTTACATTCAGGGTAACTATTGACAGAAATAAATTTAGTGCCATTGTATTCCCTGTAAGGTGACTGTTACTGTATATTGTTTCTGTTCCTTTCTGGACTGTTACTTTTAGGCTCTCTCTTTGCTTAGAGGGCCCC
>JAPYYM010000615.1:0-14479 GCA_028534135.1 Potos flavus
AGATTTAACAGATATATTCAGAACACTGCATTTTAAATCAGCAGAATACACATTATTTTCGAGTGCACATGGAACATTCTCCAGAACAGATCACGTATTAGATCACACAACAGGCTTTAACACACACAAAAAGACTGAAGTCATACCATGCCCCTTTTCTGACCACAATACTACAAAACTAGAAGTGAACCAGAAGAAAAAATCTCGAATGACCATAAATACATGGAGGTTAAACAATATGCTACTAAGCAATGAATGAGTGAACCAGGAAATCAAAGAAGTACATGGAAGCAAATGAAAATTAAAACATAATAGTCCAAAACCTTTAGGATGCAGCAAAAGCTGTCCTAAGAGAGAACGATTTAGCAATATAGGTCTACCTCAAGAAGGAAGAAAAATCCCAAAGAAACAACATAACCTAACTGAAGGAGCTAGAAAAAGAACAATAAACAAGGCCTAAAGCCGGCAGAATAAAGGAAATAATAAAGATCTGAGCAGAAATAAATGATATAGAACCTAAAACAAACAAACAAAACACAATAGAACAGATCAATGAAACCAGTAGCTGGTTCTTTGAAAATATTAATAAAATTGATAAACCCCTAGCCAAATTTATCAAAAAGAAAAGAGAAAGGATCCAAATAAAATCAGAAATGAGAGAGGAGAAATAACAACTAATACCACAGAAATACAAACTATTATGAAATTTATATGCCAAAAAAATTGAACAATCTGGGAGAAATGGATAAATTTCTAGAAACACATAAACTACCAAAACTGAAACAGGAAGAAATAGAAAATATGGACAGACTAATAACTAGCAGAGAAATTGAATCCGTTATCAAAAACCTCCTAACAGGACCAGATGGTTTCATAGGAGAATTTTACCAAACTTTTAAAGAAGAGTTAATACTTATTCTTCTCAAACTATTCCAAAAAAATAGAAATGGAAGGAAAACTTCCAACTTCATTCTATGAGGTCAGCAATACCCTCCTACCAAAACCAGATAAGGATTCCACTAAAAAAGAGAACTACAAGTGAATATCCCTGATGAACATGGATGCAGAAATTCTCAATAAAATACTAGCCAACTTAATCCAACAAAACATTCACCACCATCCAGTCAGATTTATTCCTGACTTGTAAGGGTGACTGAATATTTGCACACCAATCAGCATGATACATCACGTTAATAAAAAGATCTTCCCATATGATCTTCTCAATAGATGCAGAATAAGCATTTGACAAAGTACATCCATGCATGATAAAAACCCTCGGCAAAGTAGTTTTAGAGGGAACATACCTCAAGATAATAAAGGCCATCTATGGCCTATATCATCTACAATGCGGAAGAACTAAGAGCTTTTCCTTAATGGTCAGGAGCAAGGCAAGGATGTCCACTCTCACCACTGTTAGTTATTTAACAGTATTGGAAGTCCTAGCCACAGCAATTGGACAACAAAAAGAAATAAAAGGGATCCAAAACGGCAAGGAAGAAGTCAAACTTTCACTATTTCCAGACATGATACTCTATATAGAAAACCCAAAGACTCCACCAAAAAATTGCTCGAACTGATACATGAATTCAGTAAAGTTGCTGGATACATAATCAATGTACAGAAATCTGTTGCATTTCTACACACCAATAACAACACAGCAGAAAGAGAAATTAATCAATAAATCCCATTTACAGTTTACACTAAACATAAGGTACCTATGAATACCTAAGCAAAGAGGTGAAAGACCTGTACTCTGAAAAGTATAAAACACTGATGAAAGAAAGTGAATATGACACAAAGAAATGGAAAGACATTTCATGTTCATAGATTGGAAGAACAGTGTTAAAATATTAATACTGCCCAAAGAAATCTACACATTTAATGTGAGCCCTATCAAAATACCAATAGTATTTTTCACAGAGCTAGAACAAACAATCCCAAAATTGTATGGAATCACAAAAGACTCTGAATAGTACAAGTATCCTCAAAAAAGAAAAGCAAAGCTGGAGGAATCACAATCTCGACTTCAACTTATATTACAAAGCTGTAGTAACCAAAACAGAATACTGACACAAAAATAGACACACAGATCAATGAAACAGAATGGTAAACCCAGAAATGAGCCCACAGCTATATGGTCAATTAATCCTTGACAAATCAGGGAAGAATATCCAATGGGAAAATGATTGTTCAACAAATGGTGGTTGGAAAACTAGATAGCAACATGCAAAAGAATGAAACCAGACCATTTTCTTACACCATAAACAAAAATCAATTCAAAATGGATTAAAGACCTAAATGTGAGAGCTGAAACCATAAGAATCCTAGAAGAGAACATAGGCAGGAAGCTATGTGACATCAGTCATAGCAATTTCTTTCTAGGTATGTCTCCTGAAGCAAAGACAAAAGCAAAAACTAACTCCTGCGACTACATCAAAATAAAAAGCTTCTGCACAGCAAAGGAAACAATCAACAGAACTAAAATGCAACCTATGGAATGGAAGATATACTTCCAAATGACATATCTGATAAAGGACTAGTATCCAAAATATATAAGGAATTTATAAAACTCAGGGGCACCTGGATGGCTCAGTGGATTAAGTTAAGTGGGTTAACTTAACTTAATTAAGTTAGTGGGGTAGTGGGTTAAGCCTCTGCCTTCGGCTCAGGTCATGATCTTAGGGTCCTGGGATCGAGCCCCACATTGGGCTCTCTGCTCAGCAGGGAGCCTGCTTCCCCTCTCCCTCTGCCTGCTTCTCTGCCTACTTGTGATCTCTGTCAAATAAATAAATAAAATCTTTAAAAAAAAAAAAAAAGGAGTTTATAAAACTCAACACCAAAAATACAATAAAAAAAAATACAAACAATCCAATTAAAATATGAGCAGATTTTGATAACAATAGAGGGGAGGGGGCAGAAATCCAGCAGAAACATGGACAGACATTTCTCCAAAGAAGACATCCAGATGGCCAACGGACACATGAAAAGATGTTCAACATCACTCATCATCAGGAAAATGCAAATCAAAACTAAAATGAGGTATCACTTCATACCTGTCAGAATGGATAAAATCAACAACACAAGAAACAATAGATGTTAGTCAGGATGCGGAGAAAGGGGAACCTTCTTGCACTGTTGGTGGGAATGCAAACTGGCACAGCCAATCTGGAGAACAGTATGTAGGTTCCTCAAGAAGTTAAAAATAGAGCTACCCTATGACCCAGCAATTGCACTGTTAGGTATTTACCTAAAATACAGAAATACTAATTCAAATTAGTAGTACATGCATCCCAATGTTTATAGCAGTATTATCTATAATAGCCAAAATATGGACACAGCCCAAGTGTCCATCAACTGGGAATAGGTAAAGAAGATGTGGTGTACATATATACAATGGAATATTACTCAGCCACAAAAAGGAATGAAATCTTATCACTTGCATTGACATGGATGGAGCTAAAGAGTATTATGCTAAGCAAAACAAGTCAGAGAAAGACAAATACCATGTGATTTCACTCATATGTGCAATTTAGCAAAAACAAACGAGCAAAGCTAACAAAGAAACAGGCTTTTAACTATAGAGAACAAAGTGATGGTGACCAGTAGAGAGGTCAGTGGGGGTGCTGGTTATATAGGTGATGGGGACTAAGGGGTGCACTGGTTGTGATGAGCACTGGGTGTTGTATGGAAGTGTTGGATCACTATATTATATACTGAAACTAATATTATACTGTATGTTAACTAACTGGAATTTAAATAAAAACTTAATAAGAATTTCCATCTCTCTACTTACATTATTAATGGATTCTTACATGTTTACTTTTTTCCACTAAAATCCTTAGCATTATTAATCATAGCATTTAAAAATTCCTGGTTTGATAATGTCAACATTCCTGCCGTATCTGATTCTGGGTCTGATGTTTACTTAGTCACTTCAAACTGTTTTAATTCTATTTTACTTTTTTGCCTTTTAATATTCCTTGTAAATTTTTACTGCAAGGTGGACATAATGTACTGGGTAAAAGAAACTGCAGTAACCAGTCCTTCAGTAATGTGGTGGTAAGGAATAGGGGAGTAGAAGCATTCTATGGTCCTATGATTAGGTCTCGGCTTTTGGTGAAGCTGTGCCCTTGGACTTTGACCTTTACTAGTGCTTCTCAGTATTTTCTTTCCTGTAGGTTGGACAGGATAGTTACAGGGGGCTGGAGTTGGGTACTTCCCTTCTCCCGTGTGGAAGGCCAAGCCAGAGAGGGTGGAGTTAGGTATTTCCCTTCCCTAAGGGAAATCTAGCTTCAATAAAACTCTAGTAGGTTAGGTTCTAGTAAAATAGTTTCTCCTGAGGGCCGATCTTGTGAAGAAAAACAGAATGCTCTGGCATATTTCAAAATGGTTCCTCTTTCCTCCCTTTCTAGAAGCATAAAGGGGTTTTTCTCTAATATCTACAGTGAGAACCTGCGGGGACTCCTGGAGTTAAACTTCAAAAAGTGAAGAACGGCCCTTATTACTGGGTCCATCTAGAGGCATTTTATTCTCATAACTATTCACACTCACCTGCAGCAATTAATTAATTAAAGTTTAAATTTCTTATCCCCACACTGGTTCCCATGGATATTCCCTCATGTGGATCTCTGCTCCAGTAAGTTGTGATTTTCTGTATCTCCCAGTCTATCTCTCCTATATTTGGTGCAGACATTTGCCCTATGACCTCACTTTGCTAATGGATCTGAGAATTGTTAATCTTTCAGTTTGTTCAGTTTTTTACTTGTTAGGATGCAGTGACAACTTCTAAACTCATTACATCCCAGACCAGAAACTAGAGTTCTCTCTTCATTTTCTGTTTTTTTTCATTTTTATGGTATCGCTGTGCTTTCTGGAGTGCCAGTTCCTCCTTCAGTCCCTTGTCATTTGGACTTCATTTCTGAAGTGACTTTCCCTTGTCCTTCAATATCTTTTCTTAGTTCTTTCAATTCTTATTTCACATCATCTTATTGTCTGGCCATCTCTTTACTGGGTTCCTTTATTTCTGCTTTGTGATCCAATTGCTTAATTAAGTTCCAAAATTCATGTTGAAAATTCTGCAATGCTTCTCCACATTGTAATGGCATTTTCCTGGGGTTTCTTCTTCTTCCACTGGCAAAATTTGATATTCTTTTTTTTCCCAATATTATGTACACAACTGAATTTTTTCTTAAGTTTGAATTAGGTGAATTTTTCTGAATCAACTATTAACAGGAAGACTGTCTAAAAGAGGGAATGTGTTAGGACAGCTTTCCCAGTTTTTTTAATCTCAAGGGCATCCTTTTCTTACTAAGTGACAAACAGTTTATTTGTATATGGTGACTTGTGGTGACCAGATTTCCTCTGATTCTCATATCCTTATTTGTTTCATGAGGGGTCCCACCACTGACGTTTCCTTTCTGAGTACACTATTAGCCAGTGCCACCAGGGATGAAGTTCCTGCCTCATAAAATAATCCCTTTTATTTATTTAATTTTTTAATTTGTTTTTATTTTATCTTACACAATTCACAATAATCCCTTTTTAGAATAATGCAATTTAAAAAAATTCTATAACCTCTGTTCCCTGTATGCTCTCCATACCGTTTTTCTCTGCCTCTTCCTCGCCTACTTCATGTTCAGATATGCCCTCAAAAATTCCCCCCGAGGGTGTGTCTCATCCTTCTGAGAATAACTATTTATTGATTTGAGAGAGAGTGAATTGCAGAATACATTTTGCCTCCCATGAGTTATTTCACTTCCTCACCTAGACACCATTGTCACTTTCTCAGTTGTTTTGGATTCTATTTGTTTTTCATACATTATTATTCAGTGTATTCTCTATTTCACAATTTGCTAAAAAAAAAAAAATAATAAATAAGTTGTGGGTGCTTCATTCATTCTTCTTGTATTGTACAGTTTTAGGAGAAAAGATAGGAGGTATGGGTGTAGGTAGATTTCATAGTGCTACCTGAATCCCAAAGCCCTAAATATTATTTTTAACCATTCACACCAAATACCCCAGGATGGCGCTATCATTGATTCCAAAAGATGACAACAAAGGGGATTTTTAAGAAATACTGATTCTTGGACTCCTCCATCAGAGATCTTCACGTAATCATTCTGCGATGGAGGCTCATAATATGTTGTTTATCATAAAGCCCTCTGAGTGTTTCTGATGCATAGCTAATTTAGAACCTATTTCAACAAGAAATGTTTTAAGTAAAAGATTTTTTAGGGGAAATCTGTGCTAATAATAGCTACGTTATTTTTCCTTTAAAAATATCCTTCTTGGGGTGCCTGGGTGGTTCAGCCGGGTTAAGCATCTGCCTTCAGCTCAGGTCATGATCTCTGGGTCCTGGGATCAAGTCCTGTATTGGGTTCTGGTCCTGTATTGGGCTCCCTGCTCAGTGGTGAGTCTGCTTTTCCTTCTCCCTCTGCCCCTCCCTCCCAGCTCATGCTCTTTCTCTCTCTCTCAAATAAATAAAATCTTAAAACAAACAAACAAATAAATAAATAAAAATATCATTCTTTGCTTTTTACTTCAAGTTAGCTAAAATTATCTTGAGGCTCCTTGAGCTAAAAACGTCACCATTCTCAAAGAAGAAAAATTTTAACTGAAGTCTTATAAATCCAAAATAGAACATACCCATTACTTGTATCCCACATTCTTACCTGTCCAACCAGTATAGGCAGAGCAATCATGTGGATCGGCTGTCTTCAGCCCTTCCTCCATTTGCTGTAGAAGATCTTTGATTTTGGTCTGGATTCGCCTTGTGAAATTATGAATGATCTGAGAACCAAAAGAATACAGAAATTTAAATTGCATAAGAATAGGGCAATATTACAATAAATACTTTAATAATCTAAGTTGTCAGAATAGAAGAGGTAGAAGTTATATTACTTGGCCCATTTCAATGCTTCGCTGGTTAGAGGGTGTCTCCCCTAATTTTATATGTTAATTTTTAAATAGCTAATGCCCTGTATGGACTATAAGGCCTTGGTAGGATTACAAAAAAAAAGTTGTAAAACCCAAAGAAAAAAATTTTTTTAAAAAGATGGATTTGACTACACAAACATGTTAACTTCTAGAAGTTAAAGAATGTAAGAAAGATGGCTTAAAAATTAATGACAAGGGGGAAATATCTGCAATATAAAATGTTATAAGTAAAAATACTTATTTTTAAGTATTTATTTTTACTTACTTTTCTGTATTGTAAGCAATACAGAAATAGACCTAAAATTATTGACATACCTTATAAAAAGAAAAATATCAAATGACAAACATGCAAAATGTTCAATCACTTAGCAATTAATGAAATGCAAATAAATATAAGTACCATGGTTTGCGTTATCAGATTAACAAATAATAAAAAAAATTTAAAAATATTAAGTCCCAAGACTGCTAAGAGCTAAGAAAACAAGTATTGTTATTCGCTGAGAGACTTTCTCAAGAGAAACTGAGCAGTATTCTCAGATAAGTAGTTGATAGTGTTCAGATTTTTATGTCTGGTGATTTTTGAAAAATCTAGCTGCCAGAGAAACTGCTGAGGTATATTAAAATCCAGGACTATGATTGTGGAATTTCCTATTTAACCCCTTAGTTATTATTTTCTGCTTTCATGTATTTTGTAGTTCTGTTAGTAGACACAAATTTATGACTGTGAGTCCTACTGACGGACTGACTTGTTATAATGAAATGTCCCTCTATGAGACCATGGAGAAAATGTTTTTGCGTTACTGCATAGTTCGGGCTTTCAGGGCAAACTTTCCTGAAATTTGGGATTCTAGGCTAAAAGCAAACCTTAGGAATTAAGTTACAACTGTATACATTGTAAGAAGTCCAGAGAGGTTTACTTAACCCTGCAGGTATGTGTTTATATTTCAGGGGGATGAGGCCCTGAAACAGGGAGACATTTCTGAGTTGTACAACTGAAGAGAAACAGGCTTATCTTTTTCACAGAGAAATCTATTTACATTCCAAAGACTTAGTATTTCCAATGAAACTCTCCCAGAAGGAGAAGGGAAGACAGCTAGCTGCCTCTTTTCCATTTGTAGAAAGCAGAGAAAAGTTAATCTTCTTCATTATTTGCCTATAGACTTTGCCTATGGAGGACATTTGACCCAGCTTTTATTGTGTTGCCCCACAGGGAAGACTTGGGACACATGGAACCACTCACTGGTTATAGTCTGTCTGATAAATAATAAATCTCTGATCCAGAAACCTCTTGTGTACATTCAGGAAAAAATTATTAGATAAACATTAAAGACCTCAACCACGGTGACATCAGCATCATTGCAGCATTAAGATTAGGCATCCTGTGTTTTTGTCCTCTCTTTAACAATAAAAATTGGGCATTCATCCACAAACAGAAATGCTTTTGGGTGAGTTGTGGAACCCAGCACCTTATATCAAGGGACCCAAGGGCAGTCTAGCCCACCAGTCTATCAGGTAATAAGCAGAGATTTTGGTACTGGCTGTGGAACCTACAGGAGATTGGGAACTAGTCGTCACCCCCGCCCCCAAGCTGTGATCTGAGAGTGCATGCAGAACCCCAAACTAAGCAGTCACTTTCAGATCAGAAAACCTCTGGAGAAATCCAGGTTTTCGGAGGAAAAGTTCCAACAGTCCATTAGAGGAAAAAAAAAAAAATGAGTTTGTATGCATTAAATTGGGTAAGAGCTTGTCTTTATCAACATCACCCCTCCCGGAAGGCAGAAGAGCCATAGGGCTAAATAGATGTCCCATGTTTTCTCCCATAGGGAAAAGGGAGAGCCCTCGAGTGAATGCCTAGTTTTCAAATCTGTGAAGGACTCTGCTGAAGAGACATTCTCTCATGGCATCCAGAGCATTACTGACAGAGCTCTACAACTGGGGAGAAGAGGAAAATCGGGGCAGTAGCATATAAGATTCCCAAAGCAGAGCGCATGAAAGGGATACAGTTCCTGCAGATGTGTTCTGGACTCAGACACAGGTTAATGAAAAATCAAGGAAACATGCCATACCCAAAAGATCACAATAATCGTCACTAACCAAACCCAAAGACATGAAAATGTATGATTTATCCGATAAAGAATTCAAAATAGCTGTTTTAAGGAAATGCAATGCACTACAAGAAAATGCAGAAAGAAAATTTAATGAAATCAGAAAATGAACACATGCCCAAAATGAGAAATTTAACAAAGAGATGGAAATCATAGAAAAGAATCAAAGATAAATTCTAGAGGTGAAACATTTAATGAAATAGAAAACATAGCAAAGAGAATCAAAAGCAGAGTAGACCAAATAGAAGATAAAATCAGTGAGAGGATAGGAACTTTGAAACAACCTCGTCTGAAGACAAAAAAGAAAAAAAAATCAAAAAGAGTGAAGAAAGCCTATGTGATTTCTAGGACACCTTCAAAACAAAACAACATCTGAATCAGTTCCACAAAGAAAAGGGGGCAGAAACCTTATTTAAAGAAATGATAGCAGAGAACTTCCCGAACCTGGGAAAAGACTGGGACATAATAAATAGATCACCACATTGTTTTAATCTGAAATGTCCTTGTCTAAGACGCATTATAATAAAACTATCAAAAATCAAACTGTAGGAGTGCTTAAAATCCTGACTCCATCTTTGGCCCTCCACCTTGTTCTTCATGTTCACTTGATGACCTTTCTTGAGGCTACATGTTCTCGGCCCCTTGAAGATCAATATACATACCTTAGAAATGCCCATCAAGGCCAGGATGGGGGGAGGCTTGCTCTGGCCTCCCATGAATCTGTTAGAGATAGCACAGTCTCGCCCTTTCCTGATGCACAGGTGATGCCATAAGATATAATTAAAGATTAACTGCCAATTAGATACATGCAAGCCCTTTGAAATGCATGCAAACCCTTTGATCTCACTACAGTGCCCTTCTATGTGCTCACCCTCTATAAAATCTCTGGACTAATGTCTGGACTTTGCAGAGAATAACTGCAAAGTGACTGGATCATCCTCCACCTGATCCCCCATCAGTAAGTTCCCCTGAATAAAACTCTTGTAAACGGTATGAAGTTGCCTGCTTTGTTTCCCAGTCTCAAAGTCCCTTCTCCATTTGGGGGATGGTATAGGAAAGACGTTAGTGTTCAAAGCCAACGGCCAAGAAAGAATTCTTGAGACGTCTTAGTACAAAAAGGTGGTTTTAATAAAGCATGGGGATAGGACCTGTGGGCAGAAAGAGCTACAGTGAGGTCGTGAGGGGTGGTGATTATATACCTACAAGTTGGGAGGGGGTTTAGGATAGCGTAAGTCTCTAAGGCATTTTGAAAACAAGGTTTTCAGGACCTTAAAGGCACTTAGCTATATGTTGGGAAAAGGTCATTTATTACTGTTTAATAAAACCTTAGCCATGAGACCCTTCAGATGTATATCGGTGGGCCATATGCTTGGGGGATGATTGCCAACACATATCTTTTGGGGTTTAAAGATAAAGGAAATTTTCTGAAGGAATTTTTATATGTTAAAGCAGACTTACAGGATGGGGAGGGGGGTTGGGCTAAGTGGGCCTTTTGCCGTTAGCAAGGTGTTGGCATTGAGGCAGCTGAGTCCCTAGAGGAATGTCACTCTGCCTGTTTCAAGGACTTGTCAGTGGGCTGTGAGTAATAATGACATTTAATAATTTCTTTTCTTCTGTCTCTGTTTCCCACATCAGGGGATACTTTACTGTCCCTCTCCTACCTTCTAACACAACACAGAGAGCAAAACCTAAAGATAGCAAGACAAAAGATTATAACCTACAAAGGAACCTCCAATGGGATTTCTTTTTTTTTTTTTTTTTTTAAATATATTTTATTTATTTATTTGTCAGAGAGAGAGCACAAGCAGGCAGAATGGCAGGCAGAGGCAGAGGAAGAAGCAGGCTCCCCGCTGAGCAAGGAGCCCGATGCGGGACTCGATCCCAGGACCCTGGGACCATGACCTGAGCCGAAGGCAGCCGCTTAACCAACTGAGCCACCCAGGCGTCCCTCCAATGGGATTTCTCAGCAGAAATCTTACAGGCTAGAAGAGACTAGGATGATTTATTCAAAGTGCTGGAATTCTGGGACATGATTAATGAACACAGCTTCATCTACTTTTGGCTTCTTATTACAAAGGAACTAAAGACATCTGGATCCATTGATAAACAGGTCTGCCCCATTGACAAAGCTACCATGCGGAAGAATATACTTCTTGAAATTGTAAAATGTATTCATAAAATAGCCAGTTCACAAAATGCTTGTGGAACAGACAATCCATAATTGTTTCCTTCTTCGTTTTCACTAGAAATTAAGGTCCCTAAGAATTCCAATCAATACATGTCATTAAAACTAAAAAAAATAACAAGACTAAAAAGAAACAACTGTATTAAAAGTAGGCTAAAGCAACGGCCACAATCGCCAAACTGTGGAAAGAGCCAAGATGCCTTTCAAAAGACAAATGGATAAAGAAGATGTGGTCCATATATACAATGGAATATTACTCAGCGATCAGAAAGGATGAATACCCAACTTTTATATCAACATGGACAGGACTGGAGGAGACTATGCTGAGTGAAATAAGTCAAGCAGAGAGAGTCAATTATCATATGGTTTCACTTACTTGTGGAGCATAAGGAATAACATGGAGGACATTAGGAGAAGGAAAGGAAAAGAGAATTGGGGGAAATCGGAGGGGGAGATGAACCATGACAGACTGTGGACTCTGAGAAACAAACTGAGGGTTTGGGAGGGGTGGGGGTTGGGAGGATGGGTGAGCCTGGTGGCGGGTATTAAGGAGGGCACCTAATGCATGGAGCACTGGGTGTGGTGCATAAACAATGAATCTTGGAACACTGAAAAAATTAAATTAAATTAAATTAAAAAATACATAAATGTACAGCTTCTTGAAGGATTAAAAAAAAGCAAAATAAAGTCAAACAAAAGAGAAAAAAAGTAGGCTAAGAAAAAGTACAATTTTCTTGGATAAGGGAAGATATGAAGAACACTTTTTTGTTAAAGGAAAAAAGTGTAACTGTGTCCTAAAGTAAAATGACTGGTTGTTCCAGGATAAGAAAGAGGTAAAACCTGAATGGATGGGAAGGTTGTGGAAAAGGAGGCTTGGGAAAGGAATTTTCTGTGTGAGCAAGCAAGCTAAGACTGGAATGAATTTAAGTTTTTAAAGAATGAGTCTAAATACCAAAAGTACACATGCAAAATTAGAATTTGGTTTTCTCCCTGTTAAAAGGAACTTTTCTTGGACTATTGGTCTATGGAGAGGCTGCAAAAGGCTTATCTTTACTTTTTAAGTAATCAGCCCACAAAGCAAAGATTTTGTGTCTTATCAAAGTAATTTTCTGTGCTTAATGTGACTCTATCAAGATTTTGATTACTTCGGAGCACTGTGTCTTCAATATTATAAGAGTTAAGTTTTGTTCTCAACTATGTAACCTTGTGGATTTGCCTTTAAAATCTTCTGTCGCCACTGTGGTTATGTGAATCATTAAGTATTATTTCATAATGATCTATGATCCTATTTAGTCAAATGCTCAAAATTTTTGACATTTTGACAACTTCCAAAAATCAAATTCTAAATGGTGTGTTTGACATTAAAACAACCTAGATTTCTCTGAGGGTCCCTGGAAAATCTCAAAGGTTTTGTCTCTTACCTTGTAAAAAAGAGATATAAAACAAAATACTTTTATTTGGTATGTTAAATTACATGGGGAGCATTGACAAATAAGTGATGATAAACCTTCTTAGGGTATGTAGGGGCCAAGAGGTGACAGCCCCCAAATGGGCTACTTTTGCATGAACATTTTGAGTTAAAAGCAACCAAAATCCAGGGGTGGCTAGGTGGCTCAGATCACCATCTGAGGGCCCTGGGATGGAACTCCACATTGGACTTCCTGCTCAGCAAGGAATCTGCTTCTCCTTCTCCCTCTGCCTCTCCTCCCCATCTCCTGCTCTAAAATAAATCTTTAAAACAAAAAAAAAGTAATCAAAACCCAGCAGATGCAGGAAAAGCTGTCTCCCCCACAACTGCCTAAATTTACATTGGAAAGGATAGACTGCAATAGGAAGAGAGCTAGTAAAATAGACTCTGCTTTACTTAAGGAACTCATCTGCATAATATGGTAACCTTGTTTTTCCAAACATCCCCTCCCTTTCACCTCCTTATTAAAGGTCTTTCTCCCCCTTTCTGTCCTCAGATGCCCTCCCCCCAACTTAGCTCATATAAGCTTCCTGTTGCCTCATTGTCTTTGGAATCTCCTGTCCCTATGGATTCCCGGTAAGTACGCCTATTAAATTTGACTTTCTCCTCTTAATCTCTTCTGTCAATTTGATTCTAAATCCAGCTAGAAGGACAATAGGGCAAAGGAAGATCTTCCTCCCCAACAGGTGTATGTGTATGGGTATATGTTCCAATATGTCCAATTATCTTAAACTGTTTCACACCACAGAAATAACTACATTTCCTTATCGAATGAACTCTCATGGCATCTTTAACCATGGCCATTTTTTAAGTCTTTCGTCATTTACAGTCATTGTTTTACTCTGACGCTTTTGCAAATGTGCTTCATCTTCAGAGAGATCCACAATGCTAAAAATTCTGACAAGTAGTCTAGAATGCAGATTTCGCCTAACTTTAGGATAAAACTGAGCTAGGTAAGAATCTTCAGAACTAATGAAAAAAACTGGATTCGAGCAGAACAAGAATTAACACGGGACTGACTGAGCTGATGAGGATTATAATTTTTTCTTAAAACTTTTTCTTTGAAACATTGGTGGTTCCTTAATATTTTTTTTCCTCCAGATTTAAGAAAACCTCTTCTCTCTACTCTTAAGCTACTTGTGACATGCAGTAAAAATACAAAATACATGGGGAACCAGGGAAGGGAAGTGGGATTTGGAACACTTAGATCAGTGAAAAAAAATAACCTAACTGGTAAATGTCTGGTTTTGCCAAACGTGAACAGTTATGCTGATATTCACGTCTTCCTTTATTTCCACTTTTCCCCTGCGAAGTGAACGTTTGTTCAAATAAGCAAGTCCTGGGCACTCAGACAAAACCAATTCAAATGACACTACTGTTTATGAACAATGCTTTTTTTGTTGTTCCTATGCCGTTAAATCCCAAGGGCAGGGGACCAGGCGCCAGGCCTGATGATAAAATCGGCCTCAGGGAGACTAGGAACAGATTGTCAGGGGGTACGTTTGCAGCTCCAGAGACTGGAGCGCGTGCGAGGGCCCCCGACAGAAAATAAATCTGCACGTCAACCGCCACTACAGCCCTGATAATTCACTTCCACGTGCCAAGAAATAGAGGCTTCATCAATGTATTTCAAAGGCACGAGAGGCCAGGAGGCGCCTATCAAAAGGCACGCTGTTAACAAAACAGGAATCCATAACCCTCCCGAACGCAGGGAAGCTTGCTAACGGAGAAACCGCGCACAAAACCCATTGCTCTCCGATTCCCTCGCGTTCCCAGGTTGGGACT
>JAPYYM010000616.1:0-14476 GCA_028534135.1 Potos flavus
TGTGTAGAGTGTATGAGTATATATGCTTTTAATTGGAAGTCCCAGTTCTGGATCCAACACCAGCACATGAGGGCTGCTTCCTCCCAGCAAGGACCAGCATCTTTGCAGCACCAGCATATTAATACAGCCTAATTTATACAAAACAGAGAGATGGGTGGAGAAAGAAGAGTCAGCATGAGCACTGTTAATCAACATATCTAGGATCAACATATTGGAGTTTGCTTATTTGCATATAGCCAATCAGAACGAGAGTGTGCACAGCAATACCCCAGGGAAACCAATCACAGAAAAGGAGCTCCTCACTACCAGGACCTGAGCTTTCATAGTTAGATGGCTTTGGTGGTGCTGCAGGGGCTCTGCTGGGCACGTCTGCACCCCTTCCCCCACTGTCCTCAGTAAGTCTGAAGGTCTGTGGCCAGAGGCGCTGGATCATGACCTGACGAGAACTCTTGTCCCGGATCCAACCCACGCTGATGGCTGAGACAGCCGCTGAGGTGGGAGAGGACATCCATTCCTGCAGGTAAGCAGTTCTGACAGGTACCATCCTGGAGGTTAAGGCACTGGGATTAGGTCCTTTATCCCAAAGGAACGCATGTATGCACCTTAATAGGAAAGTTTAGTCTAGGCAGTTTAGGTAATTTTATATGGGAAGATCTTTTAAGGTTAAATAATCCTAATTGTGTGTGTGCGTGTGTGTAACCTGAAAAGCAGCCTCTGTTAGGTTTCTACTTAGGACAAGGCCAGTGGAGTGAATGAAACAACTCACTGTAGCCTTCGACCCCTGTGGCTCTGACAAATGCTTGTAAGTGGGGACTATGCCAGATGCTTCTGTTAGAGGAATGAGCGTGGATTTTGTGGAGACCACTGCCTTGGCGATTCTGTCATCTGTTTACTTCTCACTCAAGAGGCCACCGTCAAGGCTGGATTCTACGAATCCAGGAAAACACTCTTAGAAGACAAGGTCACCCTTGTCCTGGCCATCATTGCCATGGGCCTCTTATTGGCATAAATAATGGGCAGTTCTCCTTTACCTGCGTGGATTCTTCTCAAGCTTATCTAATTCTATAATTAGAGTTTTATCCTTTTGGCTAAACTGTGTCTTATTAAAGTATATTCCTCGGAGTGTGAACCTTTACGCTTAATAACCACGAAAAGGAAGTTTTCCCATTGCCTCCTCTCTTTGGATGCCCTTGATAGTCCAGTAGGCTTGACAGGATAGGTTTGACAATTGCACCATTTATTGATGAGCAAACAGAGGCCCCAACAGAAGCCAAAATTTAAACCGTGGCTTAGATTACACATTTCCGTGGATGATGTAGGCTCTTGGGCCCAACATTGTTCATCTGTAAATTGGACACAATCATGCAATAGTGCAACTCTCTTGGATGTTATCAAGAGGTCCGAATGAAGCATACTATTTTTTCCTTGTTAGTTCATTCATTCACATTTAGCACGAGGTTCACTGATCCTGATCTGGGGGACAAAGGGCTACCAAGATGCCTGAGGAGAAATTGGGGCCACAACAGTCAAAAATGACAATACTCCCCTTCATTGGAGCCCTTGTTATGTGCCAGACATACTTTAATATAATCCTCTTTAAATTATATTCGTTAGGTATTATTCCAATTCTGTAGCTACAGAGGAGATTGAAGCTCAGAGAAGTTAAGCAGTTTGCCCAAGGTCACACAGCTAGCAATGGAGAGGCCTGAGAAATGACCTATGTCTGACTCGGGGGCTTTCATTCTCAATATACACAGCTGCTCCTGCATTGGAATTTCTCTGTGCTTTATTCCCTTCGGCTTTGGCTGGGCCTGTTTCAGAGAGATGCTGCTGGATGCTAAGGAGCCACACAGTCCAATGGAGATCTGAGCCAGCAGGTGGGCTCATGACCCAAGCAACTTGGTGAGAACTGCTGCTGCTGGAACATTTTAGGTGAAGGTCTTGGGGCCCAAACTCTGGACAATTGCTGTATTCTTGCCCGGGCCGGGTGTGGATGGAGTGGGCTGGTCACCATCTCCTGCCCCAGCAGCAGATCCTTGCTTCCCTTCCCCAACTACCCAGGTGGCTGTCGTGGTCTGCTCTGTCCGTGTCAGGATCTGGTCCCTTGGTCCGGAGTCCACGCATCACCTGCAGTATGCCTGCTCTGAGCGGCCGGTACCACGGCTGAGGAGAACACCTGCTGGTAGCCTGAGCCGGGGGTTAGAAGCAGAATGTAAGGCTGGAGAGGACGGCGGGGTAGAAATACCCCAAGGCCACATTCATTCCCCTAAATGCCCTCCCGGCACAATGAAGGTGCTGAGAATCCAATCAGCTCCCCTTTCCAAAGCACACTGAGGTGCTGCTCTTTTGGAAAGGCCAGGAGGCCACGCTGAAACCACGCTGGGTTTTCTTGTCCTGTCCTTTTCTCGGCTCCTCATTTTGGCTCCCAGTACTCTAATCTGGGTGCTGAAAACTCAGGGCATTCTGTTTCATTATAAACAGGAGACAGAGACGCGGCTAACCATATACAAAGTATTTTATGAGTGGCTTTCACAAACATGCTCTTTTTTAAAAAAATTTTGACTCTGTCTATGTGACGAAAGATATCATTATGCCCATTTAATAGATGGGGAAACCAAGGCCCAGAGAGACTACGTGACATAGTGGAAAGTGTAGAGGACCAGGAATTGGAAGATCCGGACCCTAAACTGGCTCTAATCGCATAAACAACAGTGGACACAAATGTGGAGCCTTTTGCAGTGTGGAAAGTTTTTGCATCTAGCTTTTTAGCTCATGTACACAAAAACCTCACGGGGAGTGTTATTATTATTATTATTATTTTTGCTTGAGAATAAGTAATATGTAATTTTATTTAATACTTTTGTGTTGCAAGAACAGATTAATTAGAGACATCGAGAAGCACACCATCTTATGGGAAAAGAATTACAGGGAGTTTTATTATTAACTCCCATTTTGCAGATCATACAGTGACAGACCTAGTCCTCTAGCTTCATATTCCATTTTTTCCCCATCGTATTACTTCTTTTTTTTTTTTAAGATTTTATTTGTTTATTTGAAAGAGAGGGAGAGCAAGAGCAAGAGAAAGAAAGAGAGAGCACGAGCAGGGGGAGCGGCAGGCAGAGGGAGAAGCGGGCTCCTTGCTCGGCAGGTGGGACTCGATCCCAGGACCCTGGGCAGACGTTTAACCGACTGAGCCACCCAGGCACCTCTCCTTGGGTTCCTCAAGTTCTTTGAGTCTCTATCCCAGGAGCTGGTAATGTTTTATAAAGTGCCGGGTAGTAAATATTTCAGCTTTTGAGTCATAGAGTCTCTGTCAAAACACTCACTTCTGCTCTTATAGCTTGAAAGCATCCATAGATGGACATAGATACATGCGAGGGCCTGTGTTCCAATAACCCTTTATTCATGGCACCGAAATCTGAATTTCACATAATTTTCAGATATCATAAAATATTGTTCTTATTTGATTTTTTTTTCCTGTTCTATCTTTATCCGTGAAACTGGGGAGCAGTAATTCCTCTCTCTTAGACTTGCAGGGATGAAATAGGACTGTAATGAGCTTTGCACAGAGTATAACATCGCCCTTATGTCACCCTGTAAGAGCACGAACTTCCCCGGGCCTTAGTTTTCCCATCTATAAAAAGGGAAGGGTTGGCCCCTTACAGCCCTAATTTCTGAATTTCTGCCAAATTGCTTCTTGATGAAGGGGTTTGACTGCTTGCCATCTTCCTGTCGTGAGGGCATTCTCGCCTCCTGGATTTCCACTGAATTTTTCCACCCCACTTCTGTTTTGCCAACTTCTTTTTCTCGCTCCTGGTTGTTAGATATTTCGTACCTTGGCTCACTGGAGTGAGCCTCTCTTGAACGGAGTTTTTAATGGGCAGAGACTCAGCCACTTGGTGGTGCTGTGGGGAGATATTTTTTTTTTCCCCTCTTAAAGGCACCTGGATGTTTCTCCCAGAAGACTCCAGGAATAAAGGTAGGGGCGCCAGAAATGGTGCTGGGGGCGGAGGGGGGGTGGAAGGAGGTGTGGCTCATACCTGGGCACGGGTTTCCGGCATTTGTCCATACCATCTTAATTTGGGCAGTCGGGGTTCTTCGGTCAGAGGTTTCAGGAATCCTGAGCCAGGGACTTGCCTTGGAGGAGCAGGGGACAGACAGACCTGGGGAACCTCCTGATCCATCCAAATTCCTGGTGTCCCCTTCTGTCGTGCTGGGGGAGGGAGCCTGTTTCCCTCGGCCCCATGTATAACATGCAATTCCTCTTTGGAGCCATTAAATATACAATTAATTGGCCTTTATCTTTTAGTGAGCTCTGTGACTTTTTTTTGTTTTTTAGGTTTATTTCTCTGACAGAGAGAGAAAGAGAGAAAATGAACAGGGGGAGCAGCAGAGGGAGCAGGAGAGGGAGAAGTAGACTCCCTGCTGAGCAGGGAGCCTGATATGGGGCTCGATCCCAGAACCTAGGGATCACAACCGGAGCTGAAGGCAGACGCTTAACCAACTGGGCCGCCCAGGCACCCTTTATTTTTGTGTGACTTTTATAGAACTGCTGTTTGTGAGACGTGATGTCACTTGAATACTCCCTGTGTGTAAGCAGAAGACCCGAGTGTGAACCCTGGCTCCTCGTTTGTGGGCTGGGAGACCTTAGGGAAGGCCCTCCATCTCTTAGTACATCCAGTGAAATGTGCGTGTTGTGGGGGGGAGGGGGGGCGCAGATAAACTCTCTACTCCCAAGTAAAATACCACCGTGAGGTTTGGGAGAGACCTCGCGTGTGTGAGTGCCTTGTAAACTGTAAAGCACCACATCGGTGGGCGGTGTTAGATGCGTGCGGAGGGCAGAGGACCCTCCGCTATTACCCTCTATCCCCAGCCCAGACGCAATGACGGCATCGTCAGGGACGCTCCCGTAGCAAGCGCCGGCCGAACGAATGAACAGGTGGACAAGGAGCATCACGAAGGGCGGGGCAGGTTGGAGATGTGCCTGTTAAATTCAGGATTTCAGAGGATGAGGTCGGGGAGGGAGCAGGAGAAGCAGACCCTTGAGAGGAATCTGGGGCTTGTGGCTCCTCTGCCCAGGCAGGCGGCTAATGGATCCCCCACCCGCCAGCCGCCTGGGCCGAGCTGCCAGGCCCCGGGCCATCTAAGGCCTGGATGACTGCCCCCGAGCAGGTGGGCCAAGAGTGTCTGCCGTCACAGGCAGGCTGGCAACCCGCATGGAATGCCCTGCCTCTCGTGCCTGCTCATCGAGCCTAAGTCCCTGGTGACGGAAAACAGAGCGGCTTCGGGCCGACAGGGAGCCGCCCTGCGTTTTGGCAGGACAGGGCCGAGGGGCCTGTATCCCAGCGGTAGAAATACAAATACAAACAGGACAGGTAAGTATAGGCAATCGTGGAGGAAATCTAGATCCCAAGACTATTTTTTCCTGACCTAGTTTTTTTTGTTTGGGACAGAATTACTTGGGGAAGCGTAATTGCTTTACCCAGTTGGTATAGGCCTGAGAGAATGAATGTAATATTATTATTTAAACAGAAGAACAGCTACATTTTGTCAGTGCCAATGTAGGTATTATGCTAAATGCTTCAGAGACATCGTCTTTGTCCTAGAAGATAAGCATTAACCCTGTAGGATCATAGCAGACGACCCTGTAAGGTAAATATTACATCTGTTTTACAGATGAGGGAACTGAGGTTTGATCTTTAATTACTTACTGGGATCACAGAGCTAGCAGATGAAACAGCTGGAACTCAAAAATTATTTATCTATCTATTTACTCATTCTGTGCATAATTATTGAGCACCTGCTGTATGCCAGGTCCTGGGGATTTATGAGAGAATCATGTAGATAAAAACCCCTGCTTTGTCGAGAAAAACACAACAAAGAAACAGATCGTGTGATATATTACATGCTGGCAAATGTGATGGTGAAGACGACGACGGTAAGGGTAGGTAAGGAGGCCCAGTGTCGGGATGAAGGAGGAGAGGATGGGCTGCAATTGTAAACAGGATGGTCAGTAAAGACCCCACTTTGCTTGACATCTAAGCAAAGGGTTGAATATGCTGGGTTGCTGAGCTGCATGGATCAGAGAGCAGAACTTTGATGCCTTTGAACTTTGTCCCATGGGACACATTGAAAAACCGGTGACCAAGGAAGATTTCTATGGATTCAACTTTCCCTTAATTTCATTCTCTCTTTCCTGGGCTCTGCATTTCCAGAGTAAGAAATCGGAAGGTAAACTAGGGAGGGCGTATAGTTAATAAAATCCATCTGTCCGTCCATCCGTCCATCCATTTAATCATCCTTTCAGTGTTTATATGTTACAAGCCACATCTAATTTCTATTAGAATAAAGAATAAGATTTCGATCTATACTGTTGGAAACAGTAGCCACTAGTCACGTGTGGCTATTGGGAGCTTGGAATGAGGCTCTGTAACTGGGGAACTAAAAATTTTATGCAATTAACTGAAATTTAAGTTAAAAAACCCCGGAGCTGTGTAATATATTTTTCTGTCAAATACAACTTTATTGTCTCGCTAAGGTGTATTTCAGTTTCGCCATTGAAAATTTAGCTCTGAATTGAGGTTTCCTATACATGTAAAATAGGACAATGGATTTCAAAGGTGGCGTGCAGAAGGAAGAATGTAAACTATCTTATCAATGGGTTTTTCTATTGATTACATATTGAAATGATCGTATTTGGGGCATATTCGGTTAAATAAAATACATTAACAAGATTAATTTATCTCTCTCTCTTTTTTAAGCTTGTTTTTAATGTGACTGCTAGAAAAGTTAAAAATGCCATACGAGGCTCACATTATATTTCTGTCGGGCAGTGCTGTTCTCGCGCTGACCGTCCTGGAGCCCCCGGGCAGCTGGGCAGAGCTGGACACATAACTGAGTAATTGTAATACCATGAGGTAAGCGCCGTAAGACACCCAGGGGACTGTGTGCCCTGGGGACAGAGAACTGAGCCTTTAGTTCTGTCTAGCACCGCATCACAGGGGAGGTGACGTCTTAAGCTAGGTCTCCAAGATGAGTAGCAGTTTGTTCTCCGGAGGACAGGAAAGGGGGTACCCCAGGCATTGGGCACAGTGTGGGCAAAGGTGGAACAGCATGAAACAGAGGTGTCCCCAGAACACACGGTGCTTGGCAGGAGGAGGTGGCGCGGATACGGATCAGGAGGGTACCGTTAGGGTCAGACTCGAGGGGAGAGAGGGCAATGAGCAGGAATCAGCAAGAGAAAGGTGCCGTCGCTGGGCCCCAGCCATTCTGTCAGCTGCTCTCTCCTACATTAGCCCATTCGCTGAGTCCACCCATATTTGTTGAGTGCCTACTAGGTGCTAGGCATTGTTCTGGGTGTTAAATATATAGCAAGAAACAAGACAGACAGAGTCCCAGCCCTCATGGAGCTGACATGGAGGAAAGGAGGAAAGACGAGGAGGACAGAACAAGGAGGAAAGAGAACATACAAGTCAGAGACATCCAGCGACTTGGGCAACAGCTAGTGAGTGCTAAGGCCAGGATTCTAATCTGCGTCTTTTTGATGCCAAGGCCAATGCTCTTGTTACCCTGTGATGCTTTCCCCAGCAAGCAAGCAGCAGGCTGAGAGTTTGGACTTTGCCCTCAAGGCCACGGGCAATCAGCAGAATCTTAGGAGAGGGAGACACAAAGTCAGATAGATCCATGTTTTAGGAATGAACCACGGTGAGCACAAGGGAGAAGGCACTGAGGAGGCTGGGGTAGTTCTCGTAGGCACCTCTCCTTAGCCTTTTTCAGAACCCCGTGCCCCCATCACTTCCCTCCCTCCCCAAGTCTATTTTTAATACAATGGCTGGAGGAAGACTTTTCAAATCCAAGTCTGAGGATGTCACTGTTTTAATCGGAATTGACTGATGGCTTCCTGCCTGCCTCAGTATAAACCCCAGAGTTCTTCCATCATTCCACAGAGCCTGCAGGATCTGGTCTTCAGGTAACTCTCTGGCCTCAACGCCTACTATTCTCCACTGTTTCATGAATAAGCCAAGGATATTCCTGCCTCAGGGCCTTTGCACTTATGAGGCTCTCTATCGGGGAGGCTCTTCCCCCTGATGCGCATATTAGCCCTCAGATACCCAGACTGTACACACGCTCGCTTCCTTAGGGCCTCTGCTCACATGTCGCCTCGTCAGAAAGGCTTCTCCTTACCACCCTCAATAGGTTCTGCCTCTTTAACTTGATTTATTCTCGCCAGCCCTTACCATTACCCGACAGGTAATAATACATTTATTTGTCCATGGCTCACTGTTTATCTGTAAACCTGATGAAGGTGGGGACTTCATTTTTGTTCACTTCTGTATCCTCAGTACCTAAAGTTGTGATGGGCCCACGGTAAGCGCGTGGCTTACATGCTCGAGTGCATTTACCCATCCAGGGAGCAACATATAGAAATGAGCCCTTTATATCCCCCCACTCCTGCCTAGAACCCTCTGCCCAAAGTCTCTTCCATTGTAGCCGATTAGAGTTATTCTCTCACATGACCCCAGTGCGTCCCTGCATGGGACATGTTTACTCTCGGTTTTCTGGCAGTCCCCCTTTCCAGGGGTGGGAAGGTGTTTCCTACTTTGGAGTCTTGCTGGTGCTTCTTCTGCAGATGGGAAATTTATCATATTTTGGTTTCTTTTCTCCATAAGAGAACCTTCCAATGCCTTCCCACTGTTTTATTCCCCCAGGAAAATGCTATCTTATTTTTCAGTACAACGTTTAGGACAGAGAAAATGAAGCAAATGGAACTGCTGGAAGCTGTCTGCTTGCCCACATGGGCAACAAAGGGAGAAGAAGGCACGTGCAAGGAGTGTGACGCTGCCATCTCCAAGAGGAATCAAGAATTGTCAGCCCCGAGGGTCATCAGATGGCATCTCGCCTGGTAATGTCATTCCACAGAGAGGTGAAGGCACCTGCCCAAGGTGGCATCCCCCAGGGACAGCAGGGGCTAGAAATCCTGGCATGTCCTGTTGGTTGTCTCCATACTATGGTGGATGCCCGGACTGATGCTCTTCCTTCCCAGCGGAATCGTCACCAAATAGATGAGACACGGTGCAAGCGAACACTCAATCTGGATTATTTCAGTTGAACCCTTATCATAGCAACTGATTCTATTCATGATGCTGTGCCCGGCCTTCCCTTGTATCCTTGCACGCACAAAATAGAATATAATGTAGAATAGGGATGGTGGCAAATCATATTAACAGCTAACATTTATGGGGTGTCACCACTACCTCATGCTGACCTTAGTGCTTTTCATTGCATTAACTCAATCAATCCTCAGCAAAAACCCTTTGAGTGGGGCGTTACTAATGTCCCCATCTGAAAGGTGAGACGACGGAGAAACAAAGACCAGGTTGCCCAAGATTGTACACATGGAAAGTGGTAGAGCCAGGATTGGGACTGAGCTGGTTTTGATTCTGGAAACGAGGCTCTTAACCACCCTTCTAACTGTTTCTCTAGCTACTCAGCAGGGGAAGAAACACAACTTTCTGTTTTGATCTCTGATACATGTAATCCAGGAAAAACTAAAGGAAAAATTCTGGCCCGAAATAAACTGCTTTCTCCTTCAGTCGGCAAGTAGACAGCACGCATACACGTGGCATTTTTGGTTCCAACTCTTCAGATGGTTGTGATCGTCTTCCATTTTGCTTTTCCTGCGTAAATACAGACTTGGTGTAAGCTGTATGTATTAGGGCAGTATTAGCTGTTGTAACAAATAAACCCTCTAATTTTAGGGACTTAACAGAAGGTTATTTCTCACTCATGGACCAGTCCAATGTCCTGCCCTGAGGGTGGCTTTATTTCTCAGGGTGATTCAGGGACACAAGCTTCTTTTATCTAGTGACTCCACCGCCCACTAGTGCCCCGGCTTCTGGCTAGGCATTTTTAAAACACCCTGGCCTAGGAAGAAGTGAACATCACTTGGTTCATATTCCACTGGAGAGAACTAGTCACATGGCCAGGCCTGGAGGCAAGGGAGGCTGGGAGATGTATCCCCAGCTGAGCAGCTTCTGTCAGCAACCCTGTGGAAGGACAAGCGTGACTATTTGGTGGTTAGCTAGCAGTTTTCTGCCACAGCGAAGAATACGTACCTTCTCGGGTTGTTCCTTAGTGTAAGAGGTCTACCAGACAATATACTTACGTTAGAAATGACACAATCTGGAGTGTCTAGGTGGCTCAGTCGGTTAAGCTTCTGACTCCTAGTTTCGGCTCAGGTCATGATCTCAGGGTCGTGGGATCGAACCCTGCATTGGGCTCTGTGCTGGGCATGGAGCCTGCTTAAGAGTTTCTCTCCCTCTCCCCTCTGCCCCTCCCCCACCACTCACACGCACACATGCACATGCTCTCTCTCTCTCTCTCTTAAAAAAAAAAAGTCACAATCTTAGGTAGCTTTCCAAAACCTCGTCTAGAAAAATGGAAGATAAGCGTCAACCAAAGCACAAGCCCTCATTGATATGAACTAGGATGTCGGGCAGCTTGGAATAGGGGTCAGAGCAAAACCTGAGTCAGAGACTTGGGTTCCAATTCTGACCCAGGCAGTTACTGCTTGGTCATAGTCACCTTAACTTCTTGAGGCTCCCTATTTTTTTTTTCTTAAAGATTTTATTTATTTATTTGACACAGAGAGATCACAAGTAGGCAGAGAGGCAGGCAGAGAGAGAGGGGGAAGCAGGCTCCCTGCTGAGCAGAGAGCCCGATGCGGGGCTCGATCCCAGGACCCTGAGATCATGACCTGAGCCGAAGGCAGAGGCTTTAACCCACTGAGCCACTCAGGTGCTCCAGGCTTCCTATTCTTAACAGCCAAATGGGGCCCACAATGTCCACCTTCCAGTTTTATGATGGTGATTAGCACCAATACATATAAAAGTCCTGGCAGACAGTAGATGGTGGGATAAATGATAACTGGTGTTACTGTGTTTTCTGAACAAATATTTCTCGAGAAAGCAAGCATACTTTCTTTTAAATTGCTTTGAAAATACAAAGGTCTAATAAAGAACAAGTAACGGGCCTTACGTAAATATGAGCTGAAGGGCAGTGTGGATGTCATGCTTCCAACTTTGGATATTATTACCTCTGTCCCGTAATGAGAAGGAAGCCAGGAATCAGAGTCTAATCAAGTAAGTAATATGATTAAATGGCTTATAATTGCCTCAACGCCAGTAGGAGTCATGCAAGATGAAGAATAAGTAATAAAAACAAGTATGATATCAATAGCGATGATTTATTGAGTGCATATATTATACCTATCCCTTAATCCTCACACAAGCCCTCATCATATTATTGTTAGCACCCCTAATACCACTTGCCATTTTGAAGATGAGAGAAGGGAGGCATAGAGAGGGAAAAGAATTGTCCAAGATGGTCAATTACTAGGGGCAGAACGGGGATTTGAACTCAGGCAGTCTGACTCTAGATCTCCAGCTCTTAACCAAGCAGCCTGGGATCTTGTCAGAGGAAATGCTTTATCTATGTGAAAACACTTGAGCACAATGCACGATAACATTGTGCTGAAGTGTGGCTCAAATTATAAATGCTATAGGAATTCAGTCTGGAGAGGAACTCCCAGTGCCTGGGTAGGTCTGTGTGCCAGGCATTGTACTGGGTGTTTCCATCCTTCCCATTTAAGGAGACGTGGCATGGCATGTGTCGAAAGAGGAAGAGCGTGAGCTTTGGAACTGCACAGGTAGGGTTTAAATCCTGGCCTTGCGATTTCAGGCACATTACTTAATTTTTTCGGATACAGTGTCCTTAATTAAAAATAGGGACTATCACAGCCACCTTCCAGCTGAGGGTTTATTATTATCAAATAGTATCAGATACTATCATAAAATAGTATCAATAATATCAGAATCATATCAGAGTGCTATTCATTCAACAAATACCGATGAAGTCCCAAGCATTTGGGAGCACCACTGTTAGCCAGAATAAGCTATGTTATGCTGTTGTAACAAACAACTCCCAAATCTCACTGGTTGAATACGACTCAAGTTTAAAATCTGCTCACACTACTTTTCTAATGCAGGCTAGCTGGGCCTGCTCGGCCATCTTTGCAGAGCCCCACACTGGCCGGGGAAGGCTCTGTCATTGCACTTCCATGGCTGAGAACATGAGTGCGAAGATCGAACTTTTGGGATTGCCCATTGGCCCTTAAAAGTTTCTACCTGAAAGCAATGTATATCATTTCTGCTCTCATTCCATTGGCCTAAGTGAGTCATATAGGGTAGTGGATTCCTACCGCATCCCGTGGAGGGAAAGAACCAGGAAATATTTGGTGAACAGTTTCAATTCCCACTACACAGTCTGTTTACCTGTAAAACAGATCTGCTAATCCATATATAAAGGAGAAGATACAGAGGCTCTGAGAGGTTGAGTCCTTTGACCAAGGTCACACAGCCTATCCACCAGGAAGCCAGGATCAACCCGCACTTTGCTCACCCCTACTCTTTAATTTACACACACAATGTCTAGACTTTATAAAAAAAAACCAGAATACGCTTTCAGAATGGGGTCAGGGAGGCCCTGCAATTGTGGGGGACAGCATAGGAATGAAGAGACATAGCCTCTGTCTTTGTTTTACACAATAAGCAGTGTGCTCTTGGGGAAGGCAGAATGGGGCAAGAGGGGTTTATGTCAGCATCCCTAGGAGACAAGTTTGGACAGATAAGGACAGATAAGGACTGGAGTGGGGCAGAGGCACAGGTATGGGGGACACGATGATGGCAGCATTTTAGGCTGCTTCTCTCGCAGCAGTGAGGGGGCTGTTGCAGAAGTCCAAGGTAAGGTGATATGAATGAAGACAGCAGGAATGCAGAAGGGACGCACTAGAGAGCTGCAGAGGAAGGTGGGTCGAGAGGGGCGCCCCGGTGAAAACGTAAAGACCTACCAGGCACCAGACATTCTTCCTACCTCACTCTCCCTATCCCAGTCTACTGCACCATTATAAAAACATTCCGTAGAGCCTCTTTTTCTCTTGCCTTGCAGCTTCTGAGGAGAAGGTGTGTGTGTGTGTGTGGGGGGGGGGGGCAGCTTCGCGAATGTCGGACGCCCTTCCTGCCTGACCCTTAACTTGTGGGGTACAAGCGCTTACCAACTTCAGGATCTGGTCCTTTCAGTTCAAGGAAAACTCCCAAAGCCCAAGGTGGCCAAGAGGCCTGCAAGTCGCCTCTTGCTCAGAAGGCTCCGGGCCCTGCTCCCTCTGAGGTCCGCGCTTCGCCCACCTCCCACCCCCGAAGGCAGCAGTAGCGGACAGGTTGGGCGCCCGGCTCCGTCCCGGCGCCCGTAGCGTCCCACGTCTTCCATGCCCCCAACTGGCCTCTCCGGGCCGGCGGGCCGGCGGCGGGCCCCAGGTTCAGCCTCCGGGCCTCCCTTCTTCCCCGCCTCCGCCTTTCCTCGGCGAGGGAGCTGGGCCGGGGTCGAGGCGCCCCTCGGAGTCCTCCGCGGAGCGCAGCCGTCCCAGCCGGAGTAGGGGGCCTCGGAGGCGGGGTGCCAGCCCCGGCTGGGCGGGAGGGGTGCGCACTGCGGCGGAGGGGCCGTGACTCACCGCCTGTAACCCAACACCCGCCCTGCTCCCCTCCCCCAACCTCTCCTCCGTGTCCGGCCTGGCGGCCTCGGCGACACCTAAAACAAAATGAAGGGGCGCCCGGGCCCGTGGCGCCCCCGGCCGGATCGCGAGCGAGCCCCGGCGGCCTCTGGCTCGGAGCGCTCCCGCTTCCCCCGCCCCGGGGCTCGGCTAGCCGCCGCCGCCGCCCGGGCGCCAGCAGGCGGGGAGGCCGAGCGGCCAGAGCAGGAGACGGCGGCGGCGGCGGCGGGCCCGCGGTAGCTTCGGCGGGCGAGCCCGGGGAGGGGGCGCCCGGGCTTGGAAGCCTCCGGTCCGGGTCCCGGCCGAGCGAGGACAAAGCCCCCTGGCCGCCGCTGCGGCCTACCCCGCGCGCCACAAAGGGCGAGTCGCGACACGCACCCATCCCCCTCCCAGCTCGGGCGGCCCGGGGCCCCGGGTGGCGGCGGGGAGGTGGGGAAGCCCCGGCCACGCCGCCCCTCGCTCCCCTCCCCCGGGGGCCGGCAGAGCGCGCCGCCCCCGCCCCCGCCCCGTCTGCGCGTCCTCCCGGGGAGGGGTCGGGGGGCGCGGCGCCCCACATAACACTCCCCCGCCCGCGCTCGGAGCCACCCCTCTCCCCTCCCTCCTGCAAACACCGCCGCCTCCCCTGCCACCGCCGCCACCTCGCCCGACGCTCCGCAGCTCGCCGCGGCCGGGGGGCGGTGCGCGGACCGTGCGCGCCGGGGCGCCAGATGTGCAGTCCGCGCCGCCGCCAGTGACCGAGCCGCAGCCCGAGCGGGATCCGGCCGCCTCTCCGATGCTGCGGGGGCGACCTTGAGCGCGCCCCGGCTTCCTCGGCGGGGACCCCGACACCGCAAACGCTGTGCCCGGTCCTGCCCTCTCCAGCCCGGCTCGCCC
>JAPYYM010000617.1:0-14475 GCA_028534135.1 Potos flavus
ATTATTGAAAGATAAGTTTTTATTGACATCATGTTGCCTCTGAAGTCCTTGTTTCTATAGATTGTAAGTTCCTCTTCTATGTCCCTCATGGGTTCTTTCTACTTTTATAGAACCTCCTTTAATATTTCTTGTAGTGCCGGCTTGGTGGTCACATGCTCTTTTAATCTTTGTCGGTCTTGGAAGCTCTTTATCTCTCCATCCATTTTGAATGTGAGCTTTGCTGGATAAAGTATTCTTGGCTGCATGTTCTTCTCACTGAGTGCCCTGAATATGTCTTTCCAGCCCTTTCTGGCTTGCCAGGTTTCTGTGGACAGGTCTGATGTTATTCTGATGGGTCTTCCTCTGTACGTAAGGGATCTCTTCCCCCTAGCTGCACCTCTTGTCTAAAACTGTAATTTGCACATTTTACAATTATGTGTCTAGCTGATTTTCTAGACTCGTTGATCTTGGTGGGTGTCCTTTCTGCCTCTAGGCAGAACACTTGTTCCATTCCCCAGATTGGGGAAATTTTAATCCAGAATTGGTTCAGCTATATCCTCTATGTCTTCTGTCTTTCTCTACCCCTTCAGGGATTCCAATAATTCTGACATTGGAACGTTTCATGGCATCATTTATTTCCCTAAGTCTGTTCTCATGGTTCCTAAGCAGTTTGTCCCAGCCCTGCTCCTGACCTTTCCTCTCAACCATCTTATCCTCTAGATCACTAATTCTATCCTCTGTCTCCATAACTCTAGCTGTTAGACTATTTAGATTAGATTGGATCTCACTGATAGTGTTTTTAACAGCTGCCATACTGGTTTTCAGTTCTGTCCTTAGAGATTCTATGTTGTCATTAATGTTTTTCTCCATCCTAGCCATTGCCTGGATAATTTTTTACCCTAAATTCCCTTTCTGACATACTGTTTATGTCCATATCCGATAGTTCTGAGGGAGAGGGCGCAGTCTCTGGGTTTTTCCTCTGTTGGTGTTCCTCCTCCTAGTCATTTTGATGAAAGGTGGATGAGAGGATGTATAGCTGAAAATATCACCCACGATCCAGGCAGGGTGCACCCTGGAATATTTTGGAGCAATTGGAATTCACCACCAAAAAGAAAGAATAAAGATAAACAAAGAGAGAGAGAAAGAGAAAAAAAGAGACCCCAGCCAGAATGGGCTCCCAAAATAAGATTTATAAGGTATATAAATAAACACAAACAAACATAAAGACTGACAAAAGCATGTGATAAGAAATAAAAGAACCTAGTCAGAATGAACCTCAAGAATAAGATTTATATAATACCAGAACAAAAGCAAATACACAGAAACACTGACAGACGGATAAGATGGGAGGGTGGTTATAACTCCTCGATACGTTGTATTAAGCCTCTAGTTGTAATGTTAAGTAGTTTAAAAAAAATTTTTAAAAACCAAAAAACGTGAGAACGAGTGAAAAAGAAGAAAGAAAGAAAGAAAGAAAGAAAGAAAGAAGAAAGAAAAAACTTGTATCTGTGAAATATACAGGTTTTAGGGTATTATCAGGAGCTTAATATATTGATTTCCCCTGATGTTGGGGTTTTATATTTTTAAGGGGACCCTGTGGTTGTTGTCCTCTTGTTTTTTGGCTTGTCTTCTGGGGGAGGGGCCTGTTACATTGTTTTCCAGTCGATCTTGCTTGGATTGAGTCGCCCTGCCCCCCAACCAAGGGGCTGGGCTCTGTGGAAAATGGTTTTTCAGGCTTCTGCTCTCTGGAGGTTTTCACTCTTTTGCAGCTTTTTCGCCTTTTCAGAGAGTCTGAGCAAGCAATCTGCCCGTATCCAGACCTCCACGTCACAGAGAAGCCTCAGTCTGCTGCCCTCAGGGTGGTCCAGAATACAGTCTCCCCTCTGCATGCTCCACTCACACCACAGCCTGCCACAGGCGGTGCGCACCCCCAGTCACCATCGCAGTGGCCCCATGAGGCCCTTGCTAGCCTCTGCACCCTCGTGCAACCAAAGCCTCAAGGTCTAGGAAACTCGCTTCTGGTGGCTGCTGTTGCTGGGACGGCTCTCCAGGCTCCAGGCCCATGCTAGGTGTGCTCAGATTCCTGCCCGAGATTGGGCCAAGTTCTCTCTGGCACCGGCTGGGAGCACCCAGACCTTGCAGCAGCTAGCAGATGTCCTGTGGTCCTAGAGACCACAGGCTAGGGTTCCCACCCGGTCTCTCAGGGGCTTGTGGGAGTGCACCCAGTCCACTGAGTGCTGCACACAGAGAGAAGCTGCAGGCTCATGGACCACACCAGGCTCTCTAAGGCACTTGCAGGAGTGCGCCCCACCCACAAAATGGTGCAAGGAGTGGAAAGCTGCAGGTTCATGAACCACGGACTGGACCCCACGTCAGTCTCTCTTTGACATGGCTGGTGTCCTTCCCGGGAACATGGGCTTAGGCCCGTGCCCGTGACCACTCAATTCCACCAGTTGCTCCTTAAGATCTTTTGCTTTTTTTAAGTGTTTTTAACTGGACTCTAAGTTAATGCTGGTCCCCAAGCACAAGGCACTTTCCTTTGGGGTATTACTGTCCTTGGGTTGCTTCTGGTGTCTCCCTCCCCCTTCTGTTTATCCTCCGATAAAGGTTGGAGTGTTCCCACTCTGCTTTACCTCTCCACTGCTGCCTTCTGCTCCTGTAGAGATCCAGAAGTGAAAAATCTTACTTCTCAGGCTGATTTCATGGGTGTCAGTGTGTTCTGGTAGATACCCAGCTCACTTTAGGGGACTGGTTGTAACAGGGTCTCCTACTTCTCCACCATCTTGCCCTCCCACCTCCCTCCATGTATTTTTAAAATTTCTTCTTTGATATACTGGTTGACCCATTCATTATTTATTAACATGTCATTTCACTTCAAAGACTCCCTTTTAATATTTCTTGCTTGGCTGGTTTAGGAGTCATGAAGTCCTTTAGTTTTTGTTTGTCTGGAAAACTCTTATCTCCCATCTGTTCTGACTGACAACTTTGCTGGATAGAGTATTTTTGGGTATAGGTTTTTCCCATTCAGCGCTTTGAATAGATCATGCATCTGTTTTGGCTTGGAAAGTTTCCATTGAAAAATCTCCTGCTAGCCTTGTGTGTTTTCCTTTGTAAGTTACTGATTTCTTTTGTCTTGTGGCTTTAAAAATTTTTTTCTCTAACTCTATATTTTGCAAAGTTAATTACAATATGCCTTGGTTTTGGTCTGCTTTTATTTATTTTTTTAGGTGTTCTCTCTGTCTTCCTGATCTGAATATCTGTTTCCTTCCCCAGATTAGGGAAGTGTTCAGCCATTATTTCTTCAAATAAATTTCCTGCTTCCTTTTCTCTCTCTTCTTCTGGGACTTCTATAAAATAAATGGCATTATGTTTGATGAAGTCACTGAGTTCCCTAAGTCTGTTCTTGTTTTGCATAATTCATTTCTCTCTCTTTTGTTCAGGTTGATTACTTTCCATTATTCTTCTAGGTCACTAATTCATTCTTCTGCTTCTTCTATCCTGCTGTTCATTCCATCAAATATGTTTCTCATTTTATTTATTGTTCATTTTATCTGTGCTGTTATTCCTTATCTCTGTGTTAAGTGGGTCAATCATGTCTTCCACTCTTCTCAAGTCCAGTAAGTATTCTTATGACCATTGCTTTACATTCTCTATCAGGCATGTTACTTATATCTGTTTTTCTTAGATCTCTGGGTGTGGCCTTTTCATGTTCCTTCATTTGGGATAAACTCTGTCTCTTCATTTTGTCTGTCTCTCTTTTTCTGTTTCTCTGTGTTAAGAAAGTCAGCTGTATCCTTTGCTCTTGAAAATAGTGACTGTATGAAGAAGAGATCCTGGAGTGCCCTGGAGTATAGTGTCACCTGTTCATCTGAGCCTGGTACTTCAGGAGAGTATCATATGTGTGTTGCTTATGCCCTGCTTTTGTGTCTGAGTCAATTTTCCTCTCAGTGCAGTTGTCTGCACTGAATTTCTGCCTGCTGTGGGCTGTGCTTTCTCTCTGTGGTGTTAGATGGGCCCAGACAGGCCAGCTCTAAGGGGGTGTGCCTGCAGGGGAACTTGGGAACAGGGTAGCAGTCTTAGCAAAAGTTTTGCTGGGCCACTGAAGAACTCTAGCAGCTGGGGGTTCTGAGCTGGGGTAGCTGGAGCATGGGATTTAGCATGGCTCACAATGGCACCTGTGAGCACCTGACTGGGCTGGAGCGTGAAGGTACCTGGGTGTACATAGCTGGGTGAGACTTGATGGTGGCTGGAGGCACACAGTTGGGTGTGTTGTGGCAGATGTGAGGTTTGTAGTGGCAGCTGTGCACTGGGAAGCAGGGTGGGGTACCTGCATGACTTTAACAAAATTTTCTCTGAGCCCAGGACTGAGGTTAGCAGGCTTCAAGTGGGTGAGTCCTCAGGAGAACTCATGGGCATGGTGCACTTCTAACGGGTTAGGTAGCAAGTGTCTGTGCAGCCCCTCCTCCCACAGATGTCTCTGTGTTTATGCTGGAGAATGGAAGAGGAAAATGGCACCTGCCAGATCCCTCATTTTCAGAGAAGTCCCTTAACATACTTCAAAATGAGCATGAACAGATCTGTTTCCTGTTTGTCCCCCTGAGTTGTGTAAACTGCTGTTTTTATGTTGCCTCTCCACACAGTCTGCTATCTCTTTAAGGGCAGTGACCCAGCTATCACTCACCCTCCCCATTCACCCAGTGCTGAGCCAGCTCACCTCTAAAGGATCAGGTTCCAAGACCCACTGGTTTTACAAACTAACAGAATTCATCCCCTCTGTTTTTTTATTTTATTTTATTTATTTATTTGTCAGAGAGAGAGAGAGAGAGACAGAGAGAGAGTGAGAGAGCTCACAAGCAGGGGGAATGGCAGGCAGAGGAAGAAGTAGGCTCCCCGCTGAGCTAGAAGCCTAATGCTGGACTCCATCCCAGGACCCTGTGATCATGACCTGAGCTGAAGGCAGACATTTTAGCTGATTGAGTCACCCAGGCATTCCCCCTCTGGTTTTTAAAGCCAAACAGAATGGGGTTAGTCTTCCCTGTGTGGGCTCCCTGATGGGAGGTCCTCTTTCTCTACCCTCTCTGTGGGTGCAGCTCCCTCCCTCATGTGGGAAGCCTCCATCCAACTTTCTGACCTTTCCAACCTTTCAGATGCAGGTTCTTTTCTATTTAGCTGTGAAGTTTGTTCTGCCAGTCTTTGGATTGCTATCTAGTTTATTGTCTTGGGCGTGGGTGATATCTAGTGGAAAACGTGGGATAGGGTGAGCTCGGGGTTCTCCTACTCTGCCATCTTTCCAAGCACCCACCCCCATCACTTTAAATTTTCTATCAGGCATACTGCTTATCTCCATTTCACTTAGGACTCTTGCTTTGATTTTGTCCTGTTCTTTTATCTGGGACATATTTTTCTATCTCTTCATTTTGCCTGAATCTCTGTGTCTGTTTCTGTGGGTTAGGAAAGTTGGTCACATCTGTTCTTGAAAGTAATAGCTTTGTGAGGATGAAGTCTTGTGGCCTGCAGTGCAACGTCTCCTGTCCACTTGAACCTGGCATTTCAGGGGTATGTCCTGTGTGTGTTGCATGCACCTTGTTGTTGTGGCTGAGTCACTTTTTCCTTCAGTCCAGTCATCTACAGTGGGTCTCTACCTCTTGTGGGCTGTGTGATCCCTGTGGTGTTAGTGGACCAGTCTGGGGCTGACTTAGGCTTGAGCTGAGTCAAACCAGGTGTTTGTGAGATGCAGTAATGCTAAACTGCAAGGTGCTTTCTGTGTATTTCTGAGAAGCTTTCATTGGTGGGTAGGGCCATTGCTGGGACCTCTGTCCAACTGCTATATGTGGATATCTTTTCGTCTCCCTGGGACAGGAATCTCTTTAGAGTGGTGCTAGCACCTGTCAGGCCTACTAGAACACAGCCAGGCTTGTGGTACTGCTTTGGATGGGCTCTGGCCAAGAGTGTTGTTGGAGGGGGTAGGACGTCTGTGTTTGCAAGGTTTGTGTGCTGGTCCTCCATGGGAGTGAACTTGCAGCACCAGGAGTGAGACGGGCCTGGATGGAGCAGGTATATCAGCCAAAGCACAGGGAGGGATTTGGCAGTGTTAGCAAGTTAGAGTGTTAGTGAGAGTTGGTGCTGTGCTGGTTCCCATGTATTTATGCTGGGTGATGGGGGATGAAAATGAGGCCTGCCAACTCTTTTGTTCTTGGAGGAGTCTTCCAACCATTTTTGTCCCTCCAGAACATGGTATGAGATATGTAAACAACTATCCCTCCATATGGTATTTGTTGTGTTTTTTCTTTAAGGTAGGATTCAGTTTCCTCTCAGGCTCCTGACTCTTCCAGAGCTGAGCTAACTGATTTTTAAAATCACTGGTTGTAAGAACTCACAAAATTTGGTCCTTCTGGTTTTCAAGGTCAAATGTCTTCCCTCTATGGGTTCCCTGGTGTAATAGCTTCTTTCTCTCCCTTCTGCACACCCACAGGTCCCTCCCTCCATGGATGATCCTGTAGGTCCATTTAGCTCCCCACCATGTCTCTACCCTCCTACCCTCTTTGATGTGGTCTCTTCTTTACATTAGTTATGGAGCTAATTCTCCCAGTCTTTGGGTCATTTTCTGGGTTATTTAAACTGATGTGAATTTTATCTAGTTGTACACATGGGATAAGGTAAACTTAGGTCCTTTACTCCACCGTCTTCCCAGCAATCCATTCTTTAATTTTTAAAAATAAGTTTTCTGATGGCCTAGTAGTTACTTTGTTCCTGGAACTACTTCTACTGTCTGAGATATCCATTAATTAATGAGTTGAATAAAATCTGTGACACATGTTTATTTGATACTGAATGAGAGGTGTGTTTTTAACTGAAAAAGGGAAACTTTGACAGCCCCATACAGAAAAGAAATATATGATTCAATTCTTCCCTCGCAATAACCGAACTGTGGAAAGAGCCAAGATGCCCTTCAACAGACGAATGGATAAAGAAGATATGGTCCATATATACAATGGAATATTATGCCTCCATCAGAAAGGATGAATACCCAACTTTTGTATCAACATGGACAGGACTGGAAGAGATTATGCTGAGTGAAATAAGTCAAGCAGAGAGAGTCAGTTATTGTATGGTTTCACTTACATGTGGAGCATAAGGAAAAACATGGAGGACATTGGAAGAAGGAAAGGAAGGGTGAATTGGGGGAAATTGGAGGGGGAGATGAAACATGACAGATTGTGGACTCCAAGCAACAAACTGAGGGTTTTGGAGGGGAGGAGGGTGGAAGGTTGGTTGAGCCTGGTGGTGGGTATTGAGGAGGGCACATATTGCATGGAGCACTGGGTGTGGTGCATGAACAATAATCTTGGAACACTGAAAAAATTAAATAAAATTAATTGAAAAAGTTTTAAATCATGAGTTAAGAACAAAAATTTTAAAGCATATGATGACAGAGATGGTAAGTGAAATTATTCAGAAAGGAAGGCCTTTAATGAAAGCATTCTAATCAATGACACCAGGAAGGGCTAGGGAGTAAGGAGGACAGGTCCCAATCTAGAAACCTTGGAGAGCAGACTTCACCATCAAGGGATGGCTGCTCTGATCAGTCAGTTGGGTCTGCAACAAGGCCTCTCTCAGTGCAGGGAAACCAGCGCACCTCCATCTCCTTAAAGGAAATGGGGCTGAAATGTAAGCAGGAAGGACCCAGGAAAGGTAGAGAGGAGAAATTTTCAGGAGAAAGAAAGTCTTGTGTGGTGAAAACTCCAGACTCTCCTCATATCCTGTGAAAAAGGGTATTGTCTGAGGTATTTGGGGCATTCCTCATCCACAGGCAGGAAATATCCAATGCCTTCCACAAAGGCTGTAGAAAGGTTTTGAAGAAATGCTAAAATTGGTTAAGATGGGAGACCTGTCTCCCATTTATTGGTCTCAATAAAGAAACACAGGAAAACCTGGAAGAGAGCACTTCATGCCAGGGGTTAGAAAAAGTCTTTCAGAAATAGAAATTTATATATATATATATATATATATATATATATATATATATATATATTTTATTTTTTCAGTGTTCCAAGATTCATTGTTTATGCACCACACCCAGTGCTCCATGCAATACATGCCCCCCTTATCACACACCACCAGGCTCACCCATCCCCCCATCCCCTGCCCTTCCAAAACCCTCAGTTTGTTTCTCAGAGTCCACAGTCTCTCATGGTTCACCTCCCCCTCCAATTTCCCCCAATTCACTTTTCCTTTCCTTCCCCTAATGTCCTCCATGTATAGCACTGAGAGAATGTTTATCCCTCATTCATAAGGGGAGCACAGGGAGTGGGCTGGACCATGGGGGGAGGGGTCTCATGATTAATAAGGAAACAGAACCTCGCCTGTGGAAAGAAACCCTCACTGAGCCAGGTCCAGGGCCCAGCTGAGAGGTTTTATTCCCTGATGCTCCTCACTGCGCCTACTGTTCTCCCCCTCTGCGGTGACTAAGGAAAGTTACTTGTATTTTCACAAATCCTTGGAGACTCCTCCCCTGTCACATCTCTGTTCCTAGTCTCTGGCAATTGAACTCCAAGGGAAGGGAGGCTCTTGCAAAGTTCTCTGCTCATCTCAGCTGTTCCAACAAACAAACTCTCTCTCAGGGGGAGGTGGAGAGAACTGGGGAGTGAGGATAAGATAGGGGACTTAAGTGGTCTGAGCTCCAGTGTCCTTGTCTGTAAAAGGCACATAATGATGTTCACTACAAAATGTTTGTAATGAAGTTCAAGTGCACAGACAATCTAAAGTCATCTCCCCATAGTAGGTCTTAAGAATTGTAGTTACTATTAGTGTCACTGCCCTCCATTCTCTCCAAGCCTGAAAACTAAGCAAATGATTTCCTGTGGTTTAGTCCAACTTCCAGGACACAATTCTGTCCTTTCTTTTTTTCTGAATGTGACAAAGATATTTTCTTCCAGAAAAGTTTTATTGTAACTGACAGAGTTTGGATGGATGGATACAAATAATACCAATAACTTAACTACAGATATTTAAAAATATGTCTTCAAATACAGATCAAATTCTGCCATTTATGTTCCAAATATAAATTCCCAAGGGAAAACGGTATAGTGAATTTTCCTCTTACAGAAACTGAAATAATAAAAAGTGGCTAATTTTGTTAGAGGATTATATATACACGGCACTTTCCTGTATATTTCTTATGTGCCAGACAATAAACGTCTTTATCTCTTTCCTCAAGAATCCCAAAGACTTTGCACTATATTCTTTAAAGAATATAAGACTTCAAGAAGTCTGTATAAATTTCCTGGTCACACAAATAACCCAATTAAAAAATGGGTAGGAGACATGAACAGACATCTCTCCAAAGAAGACATGAAGATGGCCAACAAACACATGAAAAGATGTTCATCACTACTTATTATCAGGGACATGCAAATCAAAACTACAATGAGATATCACATCACACCTTGTCAGAATGGCTAAAATCAACAGTACAAAGAACAACAGATATTGGTGAGGATGTGGAGAAAAAGGAACATTCGTACACTGTCGATGGGAACACAAACTAGTGTAGCCACTCTGGAAATCAGTATAGAGATTCCTTGAAAAGTTAAAAATAAGGGCACCTGAGTGGCTGAAGGCAGAAGTGTCTGCCTTCAGCTCAGGTCATGATCCCAGGGTCCTGGGATTGAGCCCTGTGTCAGGCTCCCTGCTCAGCGGGGACTCTGCCTCTCCCTCTCCCTCAGTCCCCTGTTCATGTTCTCTCTCTCTCACTGTCTCTCTCTCAAATAAATGGATAAAATCCTAAAAAAAAAATGTTAAAAATAGAAGTACCCTATGATCCATAATTTGTCAATATAATTTGTAAACAATAAGTAAATATGATTACTATTTACCCAAAGAATAAAAAAAACACTAATTCAAAGGGATACATGCACCCTGATATTTATAGCAGCATTATTTATAACAGCCAAGATATGGAAGCAGCCCAGTGTCCATAGATAGATGAAAGGACAAAGATACGGTATGTGTAAATGAAATACTATTCAGCCATAAAAAGAGTGACATCTTGCATTTGCAAAAGACATGGATAGAGAGAGTATGATGCTAAGTGAAATAAGTCAGAGAATGACAAATGCTATATGATTTCATATATGAATGGAATTTAGGAAACAAACCAAAAAACAAAGGGAAAAAAAGAGAAAGACAAATCAAGAAACAGACTCTTAACTATGGAGAACAAACTGGTGGTTACCAGGGGGGATAGGGGACATAGGTGATGGGGATTAAAGAGTGCACTTATGATGAGCATGGATGATATATGGAAGTTATTACTTCCATATTACTATATTACTATATTGTTACTATATTGTACTATATTGTACACTTGAAATGAATACTATTACTATATTGTACACTTGAAATGAATATAACACTCTATATCAAATAACTGGAATTAAAATAAAAACTTAAAAGGCCAAAAAAACCCCACATATATTTTTTTTAAAAAAAGTTCCTACTTACAGAGCATGAAGGGTGAGCACTCTCTAAAGAGAATTTTATAACCTTGTTTTTCATCATCTGGATGCTTTTCATCTAAGAAACTACTGTGAGACCTTTAAATGATATCTATATATACACATATGGAATATTGTATGTTGCCTGGCACATAGTAATTTCTGAGTCAATGGTAGAGATTAGGAATAAGAGTTAGGAAGTTAAGCTCAGGGCATCCTCTGATATTAGAAATAATTCTAGTTTTAAACAATAAGGGACGATAATCCCATTGCCTTACTTCTGTGCAGTGCTTGGGTTTACAAAGTCCTAAATTCCAATGAAATGCATTTTACAAATGAATTAGCTCACAAAATATTGGGTTAAAAAAAAGCTGCTTTTTCACTAGACACAGAGAGGGTTTAGGGTTTAAAAAGATATCTCCAAGCCTGCAAGTGTTATGATCATCATTATTAATGAGGAAACAGAGCCTCACATGGAGATTATTTACTCAAAGTCGCAGAATCAGGGGATGGCATTGCCAGGCATAGGATGTCCTTGTCCTTCATTGCTGGCTGCCAATCCTGCAATGGTCCAATCCCTTTCTCAGGGCCCCCATCACCTCCTGGTTTCTCAAGCTGTAAATGAGGGGGTTGAGCATAGGAGTAAGGACCGTGTAGAAGATAGAGACCACTTTGTCATGGCTAGGGGCCCGGTAGCGCCGAGGCCTCAAGTAGATGAACATGGCTGCCCCATAGAAGAGGGAGACAGCTGTGAGATGGGAGGAACAGGTGGCCAGGGCCTTTTTGCCAGCCTGAGCAGAGCGCATGTGGAGCACAGCCCTCAGGATACGAGCATAGGAGGCGACAATGATGGAGAAGGGAAGAAACAGCATAAAGACACAGCAAACATATATAACGTTCTCAAAAATGGATGTGTCTATACAGGCCAGTTTCAACAAGGATAGCATCTCACAGAAGAAGTGGTTCACTTCCCTCAAGCCACAGTAAGGGAAGGTCATTACTACTACCATCTGGATCACACCATCTATTATCCCAAAGGCCCAGGAGCTCCCAACAATCTGGAGGCAGACCCTCTGACTCATGAGGACAGGATAGTGAAGTGGGTGGCTAATGGCCACATAGCGGTCATAAGCCATGAGTCCCAGCAAGAGCCCCTCAGACCCCACAAGACAGACAAAGAGGCCAATTTGTATGCCACAACCCACAAAAGAGATGGACTTCCTTCCAGATAGGAAGTTGACCACCATCTTTGGCACATTGGTACAGACCAACATGAGGTCCATGAGGGAGAGCTGACTGAGGAAGAAGTACATGGGTGTGTGAAGTCGAGGATCTATGTAGATGAGGAAGAGGAGGAGAACATTCCCACAGAGAGCCACTGTGAAGACCACCATCACTACAGAGAAGAGGACAAGGTCAGTTGGACTGTGAGAAAAAATGCCTAAGAGGATGAAGTTATCTGTGGATGATTGATTCAACCATATCTCCATGGCTTAGTTGATGTTCCTGGTCACCTGTGAGTGTGAACAAAAATAATGGATCGACTGATATTTCTTTATTACCTCTGCATTCCACATCTTCAGGCAGTTGTTTTGTTTGTAACTCATGAGACCTCAACAACATAAACTTTGGGACATAGAAGGGACACTCCTTTATATTCCCATCTAACAGCAATAGGAGTCATCCTAGCTTATAGAATGGACCAACTATCTATTCGTGTATATCCTTACCAGTAAGAGTTTATCATAGAACCTTTCGGCAAACAAAGTTTTGGCTTTATTATATGATATTGAGTCTTTATGATATCACACAGATTTGGTAAACTATCTTAAACAGGGCTGTACCTTCTCAGTCCAACTGACCATTTATATGCATAATGGAAAAGGAAGTGTTTGAAGCATGAGTCGCTCTTTAGCCTGTATGTGTTTCTTTATGTTCTGAGAGTGGTTTCATACTAGCCAATCTGGTATATTCATGGTATCAATAAAAAAAGTATCTTTAGTGTTTCGCGTGAGAAGGAATAGTTACAATTAGATCCTATTATTGTCAATTATATTGGGGGTGATAGGAAAGTCACAGGGCCAATGTTGAAAAGCAACAGTTTAGTGCCCAAACTTATTAAGAGCAATGAGGTCTTCAATTGTACTGGGACTTTTAAGCCCAGGATTAGGCTTCGGTAAAAGTTGACTGATAAACAGGTAATACCTACTTACTAAGTTACCTTTAGTAGACATCAAAGAACCTTAGAAAATATTTCTAACCACTATCTTGCATATGACTCTCTGAACCATTTACTCATTGCCTTATAAAAGTTTGAATTAAGTTATTGGATCATGTCAATTAAAAGGGGTTTCTCTGGATCTTTGGTCAATAATTTTTATAAATATCTTATCAAGGGACATAATAAGGAGAGACATGACCTGATTTTACATGAACAAATGCCAAATTAAGAAATAAAAGTCATGTATATTTAAAAAGTCATGCATGTGTCTTCTTTGGAGAAGTGTCTGTTCATGTCTTCTGCCCATTTTATGAAGTGATTATCTGTTTTTTGAGTGTTGAGTTTGAGGAGTTCTTTATAGATCTTAGATATCAGTCCTTTGTCTGTAGTGTCATTTGCAAATATCTTCTCCCATTCCATGGGTTGCCTGTTTGTTTTGTTGACTGCCTCCAAAGAAGATATACAAATGGCTAACAGACACATGAAAAAATGTTCATCATCATTAGTCATCAGGGAGATTCAAATCAAAACCACATTGAGATACTGCCTTACACCAGTTGGAATGGCCAAAATCAACAAAACAGTAAACGAGTGTTGGAGAGGATGTGGAGAAAGGGGAACCCTCTTCCACTGTTGGTGGGAATGCAAGTTGGTGCAGCACTTTGGAAAACAGTGTGCAGTCAAATGCTCTACTACTGAGCTATACCCCCTGGAAAATAGTGTGGAGATTCCTTAAGAAATTAAAAATAGAGCTAACCTATACCCTGTGATTGCACTACTGGATATTTACCCCAAAGATACAGATGTAGTGAAAAGAAGGGCCACATGTACCCCAATGTTCATAGCAGCAATGGCCACAATAGCCAAATTGTGGAAAGAACCCAGATGGCCTTCAACAGACGAATGGATAAAGAAGATATGGTCCATATATACAATGGAATATTATGCCTCCATCAGAAAGGATGAATACCCAACTTTTGTATCAACATGGACGGGACTGGAAGAGATTATGCTGAGTGAAATAAGTCAAGCAGAGAGAGTCAATTATCATATGGTTTCACTTACATGTGGAGCATAAGGAAAAATATGGAGGACATTGGAAGAAGGAAAGGAAGGGTGAATTGGGGGAAATCGGAGGGGGAGATGAAACATGAGAGACTATAGACTCTGAGAAACAAACTGAGGGTTTTGGAAGGGAGGGGACTGGGGGGGTTGCGTGAGCCTGGTGGTGGATATTGAGGAGGGCATGTATTGCATGGAGCGCTGGGTGTGGTGCACGAACAATGAATCTTGGAACACTGAAAAAATAAAATAAAATAAATAAAAAGTCATGCCTATTAAAACTCCCTGAGGCACAAAAACAGACACATGCTCTTACACCATCCACAAAGATCAACTCGAAATGGATAAAAGACCTCAACGTGAGGCAGGAATCTATCAAAATCCTAGAGGAGAACATAGGCAGTAACCTGTTCGACATCAGCCACAGCAACTTCTTTCAGGACATGTCTCCAAAGGCAAAGGAAACAAAAGCGAAAATGAACTTTTGGGACTTCATCAAGATAAAAAGCTTCTGCACAGCAAAGGAAACAGTCCACAAAACAAACAGGCAACCCATGGAATGGGAAAAGATATTCGCAAATGACACTACAGACAAAGGTCTGATATCTAAGATCTATAAAGAACTCCTCAGACTCAACTCTCAAAAAACAGATAATCATGTCAAAAAATGGGCAGAAGACATGAAGAAACACTTCTCCAAAGAAGACATACAAATGG
>JAPYYM010000618.1:0-14473 GCA_028534135.1 Potos flavus
GGGGGGGAGGGGAAGGCACCTTGAATATGTACCAGTTTGAGATAATAAGTCGATTCTTATTATGTCTTAAAAAGAAAACTAGGGGTGCCTGAGTGGCTCAGTGCGTTAAAGCCTCTGCCTTCGGCTCAGGTCATGATCTCAGGGTCCTGGGATCGAGCCCCGCATCGGGCTCTCTGCTCAGCGGGGAGCCTGCTTCCCCTTCTCTCTCTGCCTGCCTCTCTGCCTACTTGTGATCTCTCTCTCTCTCTCTGTCAAATAAATAAATAAACAAGTAAAAAGAAAAACTAAACTGTGAGCTTCTCCAGTGAGTAGATGTCTGAGGATGGGGCTTGGGGCAGGGGTATTAACTCTGGGTAAAAGTCTGGGGTAGGCGCAAAAAAAAAGCTCAAAAAAGGTGGCTTCGGAGGTATGAGCGCAAAACTTGCAGCCGTGGAGCAGCCTCGGTCCTGGGAGATCGGCCACCACCTCCTGCGGGCCTGCGACACCTGTTCTCTGCTTTGTGGGGAAGAAGGCACACGTGGTGGGTTAGCGAGGAAGCCTCCTCCTACCTCTCGTCCTTCTCTTGGGAGACCAAGCGGGACTTTTCAAGCAGGTATTTTTCGACGACAGCCCTGTCCGTTAAAAGGAAGATGAAGGAATGAGATGTTAACATTCTGATAAGAGTTTTTGGGAAGAACTAGAGTAATTTGTTACTGTAATAAAGCCTGCCGTGGATTAACTTCCATTGACACAAAGTAAACACAGGTACCCTAAATCACCTTTAGAAATACAATCACCCCGGGGCTCCTGGGTGGCTTGGTCTGCCTTCGGCTCAGGTCATGATCCCGAGGTCCTGGGACCCAGCCCCGTGTCAGGGTCCCTGCTCAGCAAGGGAGTCTGCGTCTCCCTCTGCCTCTGCCCCGACCTCCTGCTCGTGCTCTCTCTCACACTCTCTGTCTCAAATCAATACATAAAATCTCAAAAAAAAAAAAAAAAAAAAAAAAAAAAAAAGAAATACAATCATCCTAAATGTCGCAAATACAACCAATCTAAATGTTGTAAATATAATCAAAGTGTTGTAAATATAACTACCCTAAAAATCACACTAAGTGTTGCCTTATCCTATGACTGCCATCCATAAAAATAAGGAACTTGGGTTGGCCACTTCTGCTGCCTAGACCAGATGCAGGCTGATCACTGCTCGGAAAGTTCGAGGAGCATCCTGGGGGGGGACCCTCTCAAGCGGCGGGAACCAGAGCGATTATACCCACGTGTTCATGGACAATATAGGTAGGTCGCCCCCTGTATTTACCATCACCTCCGCAATTAAATGCTTCTCCTGTTAAAAATCTAAATATAAGATAACAGGTGCATTTTCTTTTTCTTTTTTTTTTTTTACAGCTTCATTACTGATATAAGCCGCACACACTTGAAGTGTGCAATGTGGGGAGTCTTGACTGGGTCCTTTTCTATTTTGTTCCCCCAGCTTCACTAGTGGTCACGGACATAAACTAGAAGCGTGTGAACTGATGAGTTGTGACCCAGGCAGACACCTGTGTGCCCACCACCATGACCCAGTTTCCTGGGCCCTAGGTCACCCCTCCCTGCCCCCCACCCCCGAGCAGCCACCGATCAGCCCCGCTATAGATTAGTTTGCATTGTCTAGAATTTTAAGGAAATACAACCCTCCGGTATATATGCTGTGTGTCTGCCTTGTTCAGTCCGAGGACTGTGAGACTCGGCCACGTCGTCGCGTGTAGCAGAACTCTCTCTGTTTCTTCTCATGGCCGGACACAGCACACTGTGTTTACGGGTTCATTAGCTGATGGATGTTTGAGGGTCAGGGGTCCACGAGGCTGGGTGGGCTCTGGGGCAGGGGTGAGGGACCTCTACAGCCACACTCCCAATGCTATCAGTAGTAACGGCGACTATTCCTTGAGCATCTAGTGCCTTCTCGGCACTGTTCTCCAGGGATTAAATGCCCTGAATCCTTCCACCCTGGGGGTGGACACTGTGGCTCCCATCGAAAGGTGAGATCCTGAAAATTGAAGAGGCCACCGGCTGCATAGGACTGCACGGGAGGGAAGTGGCCTGGCGGGGACCCGAGCAGGGCATTGGCCCTGTTCCCTCCACACCCTCCGGGGCTCGGGGCGGGGGGCGCTGATCTTTCATGAGTTCCACCACCACCAAGTGTGGGAGCTGGACGGCTCTGCAGGCCACCCTCATTTGAGCCCATCCTGTGTCATAGGAGGGGCAGCTGGTGCCCGACGGGGGGCAGGCCTGGGGGACAGCACTGGGCCCCTGGTCCGGGGCTTGCTGGATGCCACCTGCCTCTCCCTTTGGGACGGCAGTCTCCTGTCTGCAGCCTTGCCTGGGACATATGCATGCAAGATAGGCACGGGCGGGTATCCACGGACTCAGCCTGTGTCCTCTCTTCTTCCAAACCCATATGTTTTTTTTCTATTCCTTCCCCCTGCTAAGAACTATTTTAGTTATCGGTGGTTTATTCTCCCAAGGAGGGAGGCCGCATCTGGTTCTAGAATCAGACTCCTGTTGGAATCTCCACCTGTGGCCAATTCTCTGTGCTGTGTCAGCGGAGGTGGGGGGTGGGGGGCACGGAGGGGGAGGACAGCAACCCCTTATTGGCATCGAGCTGCCATTTGACGACGACAGCCCCTTCCTTTCCCTGATCATTTTTAAGGCCCTGGCCCCTATCAGGGTTCATAGGGGGCCAGGGATCCCCCAGCACCGAGCCACTGAACCCACAGGAAGACAAGGCCTTGCAAATTGGGGAACTGGAGGAAGGCTTGGACTGCCCCTGACCCTTGGCCTCCACAGGAAATGGCACTGAGAAGTGTCACCTCCCCAAAAGCAGAACCGGGTCTGGGCCTACTCTTCCCCAGCTGGCTGTGGCCACTCCCTGGACAGGAAGTGCACCTCTTCCTCGGAGCGTGGGCAGGCCACGGTCATGGGCGGAGGTGGGACTTCCTTTTCTGAATCTGAGGCCAGAGAGAGGAGTTTCAAAAGTTGGTCTAGAAGACTCTGGCCCAGAGCTTGATGGGGGGCTGCGGCCGGCAGAACGGGCTGTATCAGACAGCTGAAGGCTGACCCCTGCTGCTGCACTCGGTCACACGGGGGCCCCCAGAAGGTCTGCGTGTGACCTTATTTGGAAAAAGGGTCTTTGGAGATGTAATTAAGGGAAGGCACCTGGAGACACGGGAGATATGATCATCCTCCATGATCAGGGTGGACCCTAAATGCGAGGACAAAGTCCTGAGAAGTAGAAAGAACAGCGAGACACAGAGAAGACCACGTGATGGTGGGAGCAGACTGGGGGGATGTGGCCACAAGCCAAGGAAGGCCTGGGGTCGCCAGAAGCCGCAGGAGGGCATGAAGAATCCTCTCCTGGAGCCTCCGGGGGGAGCGCTGTCCTGCCTATGTCTTGATTTCAGGCTTCCAACCTCCAGCGCTGTGAGACGACGAAGTCCCGTGGCTCCGAGCACTCCCGGCTTGTGGCACTTTGTCCTGGCAGCCCCAGGACACCAGAGCCCACACGGAGAAGCGAGCTGGGAGCAAAGGCTCCCGTGTCTGGCCCACGGCTGCAGAGGCAGCCCGGGACCCAGGAAAACACGAGGCAGCCTTCTGGCATCTCTGTGCCCCCGAGGGAGCCCCCGGAACTGTAGATGGGGTATAATTCTGTGTCGTGTGCCTGACAAGGTACTCTGGGCATCTCCTGCTGGTCAGTTGCGGTGCGGGGGTGGCCGTGCCCACACAGGTGCCCAGCAGCACTGAGCTGGGGGGACCACTGGATGGTCTATGGGGGGCTGAGGGGCCGGAGCAGAACTGCCATTTATTGGGGGGGGGGATGTTCTCTCACCTAGACCACTGCCCACTGGAGCCTGGGCAGTGGGAAAAAGGAATGACGCCAGAGGCTGAAGGATTCAAGAAAACAACAGTCCTGTTTGTGTTTTGAATATGAACTGTCATTTGAAATGATCACTGGTCAGGTTAGACAGATGGAAGAACCAACATACTTTGGACCCAATCCCCAGGCCCCCGCCACTTGTGGACTTCCCCAGTCCTGAAATGCTGGAACCTTCTCTAGGACTCTAGCCCTGGTTCTCAGGTTTCCTCCCCACGTGGAACATGTGGGTTGCTCAGAGTATCACTTGGACTCGGTATAAATCCTGCTCCCACTGCAGACCCTCACACCAGAATGTGGGGGCAGGGATGAGTCCTTTGAATAATCCCAGACTGTGCCAAGATGTCTTTTGTTTTTTTTTGTTTTTACTTTAAAAAAGTTTCATCAGCTCGTATAAGACCTTGGCATATTTAAAAAAACAAACAAACAACACAACAACATTATGCAGTATTAAATCACAATTACACTTTTAACCAGCTGTAACTACCCAGAACATACACTTTTCTAAAGAAAAAGAAATGCTACAGGACCGAATTCTGAAATGACGTTATGACTTAAATACGATGACAAAATAGGTAATTCCTCATAATAGTAACTCACTTTGCAAAGCTGCCAGACATTTTCATAAGCATAATCACAGCACAGAGTAACGAACACAACTTCCATTTTATACGTTTAGTTGAAGTAACTGTGCCTCCAGCCAGGGAACTCACATTTCTGGCACAAAATGCTGGTCTGTTTTAACTTTCACCACACAGTCAACTCCGTAATCCAGTTACCACCTACCCACTCATCCGTCTACCTAATCCCTTCATCCATCCACCCATCCATGAATCCATCAGTCTACAAATGTTTCCATCTATGAATTCTCCCACCTAGCAATGAGTCTATCCAGCTCCCCACTCACCCGATCCATGAATTTCCTCATCTATCTACCCACCCACCCATAAATCCATCCATCTATCCATCCACCCAACTCATGAGTCTACCTATCTGTCCATCTACCCACTATCCATGAATCCATCCATCCATCCATCCATCCATCCATCCATCCACCCACCCCATGAATCTATCCATCTGTCCACCCACCACCCAACTCATGAACCTATACATCCACCCATCCATCACCCACAAATCCATCCATTAACTTACCTACCCTCTCTCCCATCCACCCACCTACCTACCTTCCGTACTTCCTTGGACAACCACTTTGATTAGCTACCCAATATTCTGTCTTCTCCTGGATAAAGGGGCACATGTTTGCCAGCTGCTACAGTCCACATCAACTCTGCCTATGGCATCCCCAGACCCACCGAATTCGAAACCTCATTAAGACCAAGACATAGCTTGGTGTGTCCTTGCCTGTTTTTGGCAAACTCCATCCCGCTAGCACCTTCAGGTCACTGTACTTGCTTTTGGGGGCCTGGGCCCATGCTCGATGACCTGGGGACAGAGGTCCCACCCCTGCCACCCCTCCGCCCCTCCCTTTGACCCCCAGCTCAGATCTTCACATCAGTAACTTAAGTAAAACCACACTTGCTTCCCTGTATGAGTCACACGTATCTGCAGAGCCACAAGTCCCACACCGAGCTCCCAGGCTGGCTCCTCCTCCAGGGGTGCCCGGGAGCCCAGCCCAAGGCCGGTGGCCCACGGCCAGATGGCTTCCGACTCACCCTCTCACAATGCCACTCTCCAGGTAGTTGACCTGGATGAATTTCCCAAATCGGCTGGAATTGTTGTTGTGGGCCGTTTTGGCGTTTCCGAAAGCCTGTGGGGAAGACAAGAGCAGGTTTTCAGAGTGTGAGGATGAAACTTCGACACGCTGCAGCCCAGAGCCTCGGAGATCCCCCCGGGCATTAGGGACACTCATTTGCCTGAGGTCAGCCGGCGGCCCTGATGAGCCACATGTGTGCCGACATGCTTTATCTCTGTGTTTGGTTGTGTGAGGGGCTCAAGTTTTAAGTCTCAGGCATGAAAACTGCTAATCAACAGCACTCTTTTTCTGCTATAATTGTTCAGAGGGTCAACTCTGGCCCACGGGCCAAGTCCGGTCCATTGCTTATTTGCGGATCGCCTGCGAGCCAAGAGTGGTTTTTACATTTGTAAATTCTTAAAAAAACATACACACACAAAACAGGAGAATATGAAGCGGGTTGTGGGGGAGAGCAGAAGCGGAGATAGGTCCTCCGCCTGGAGGGGTCCTGCGATTCTGTGGGAGGACAAGCTAGTTCACTATGGATTTTTTGACTGGGGTGAGGCTGGCATAACATAAAATTAACCATTTAAACATAAATAATTCAGCGATATTTAGTACAGTCACCATGTCGTGTAACCATCACCTCCATCTAGTTCCGGAACATTTCTATCGCCCCAAAAGGAGAACCCTCCCTCCCCATTAGCTGTCACTCCCCATCCAACCCCCTCCCCCGCCCCCCCGCCTCCCCCAACCCCTGGCAGCCACCAGTCTGCTTTCTGTCGCTTCGGATTTGCCTGGATTTGCCTGTTCAGGATATTTCGCCTAAGTGGGAGCATACATTATGTGGCCTTTTGTCTTGCTTCCTTCACTCAGCAGGATGCTTCTGGGGTTCATTCTCATTGTGGCATGAATCGGGGTTTTATTTCCAATACATAGAGGAAAGTATGCACGGGGCATGGAGTCTGTGTGACTCAGTGGGGTCCCCCCTGGGCCTCCTATGTATCCACCACCCAGATTAAGACACAGAACACACCTTGCTCAGGTTCTTCGGGCGCCCACCTCTCCGTGAAGTACCCAACACCCCTCAGGGGTGGACAGGGAGAGGGTATGAGAAAGCCTGGGGTGGGGAACGCAGGGCAGGGAAAGTGCTGGGCGCGGTTTCTCTGTTTCAGGGAACAAGATGCTGGCAGAGGTGGGACCGGTGGGGCTGGGCAGGGGAGGGGCGAAAGGCAGAAGCGATCACAGAGCCTGGCGCTCAGCTGTCCAAGCTCTTGTGGCTCCAGGGACTGGAGAAGGGGTGACCTGGGGGGGCAGGGTGATGCCCTGCTCACACGCAGGAAGGGAAGCTTGGTGGCCACGAGAAGGGCCAACAATGTGCCAGTTTGAGAAGACTGAGCTGTGTGGGAGGCTGTGCGGGCACGAGGGCAGCGGAGAGGAAGTGGCAAGGCCACTGTTAAGGTTTGCAGGGGTGGCGGGGGCTGAGCGTGGGTGTCTGAGGGTCCAGTGGGGCAGAGTGAGGAGGGCAGGGTGGGGAGAGATGGCCAGGCTTGCAGGGGACCCAGGAACCAGGAGACGTGCTGACACAGAGAGGAATCGGGATTTTCTTAAAGGCTTCATTCTGCAGGGAAACGAATGCAGAGGGATCACTGATCAGAGCTTCTGGTGTGGCAATCGGAAGGCAGGAGCCCCATAGAAAAGCGTCTGCTGGGGGAAGGCCCGGGACGCTTCCTTTGAGAACGGCTCCGTTCCACAGAGTTTGGGATCAGGACAGCGGCACCTGGCTGGGGGGCGGGGTCGCAGGACAAGAACTTCCTGCCCCACAGAGGCTCTTCAGCCAGTGGGAATGACCATGTCCTGCCATGTGTGACCGAGCCCCTGGCCGGTGGCTGGGTGACGACAGCTGGGGGCCGGGTCTGGGTCTGCCTGGTCTCCCAAGTGCCTACGGAACCTGGCGCAGGGTCCTCAGCCTGGGCCCTGCCGATCGGTGGGGCCGTCCTGCGCGCTGTGGGGTCCTGAGCAGCGGCCCCGGCCTCCACCTGTCAGGGGCCGCAGTGTCTGTGACAACCAGAAATGTCCCCAAAGCTGAACTGCTGAGTAGTGTTGCTACCCACAGATGGAGGTTAAAGGGGTCCACAGGGTTGGGTGGTCGAGGGCTCTGGGGCCCTACATCCTGTCGTGAGGATCCCCCCCCCATGGGCGCTACAGGCCCGAGGAGTCCTGTGAGGAAGAAAACTGTCTTTCTAGGTTTAATCTCTGGTTTCCCTCAAGTTCGGCCTCGGAATTGTGTTATTTTTGTCTGGAGTGAAGCCCAGGGCCTCTTGCCGCTCTGCTCTGGGAATCGGCAGGCAACAGGTCCGTTTCCTGCTTTCATTCCAGGCTCACGAGACCCCCGTGGGGTACCATCTGAGCCGAGGACAGGCCTGGACCCTCCCCCTGCTCTGAACAAAAATAAACTCCGCGAGCAAGCCCGCCTGCCTAACTACGAGCAGATGGCGCGGGATGCCCGAGCCTGTGTGGGCTCCTTCCCTGGGGGAACAGGCCTTTCTCTGTGCTGGGGCCCCTGCAGCATCCGGGTCCAGGGCCCGCTGCACAGCCCCCCCCCCCCCCAGCAACATGCCGGCACCTCCCAAAGACCCACGGCACCCCCCCTTTTGAACTCGGGGCAAGACTCCGTGGGATTTCTAAGGAAACAGTCGGGGCTGGTGTCTTGGGGACCACAAGAGAGAAAGTCTTCAAGATGCAAGGGCCCACCAGCCCTGCGCAGCCCGGGTTTGGGGGGGGGGGCAGTGACCTCATGCGTCTGGTATTCAGTCTCGGCACACTGCGACTTTTCAAAGCCAGTCTAAAAATATCCGGTTGCTGCTATTATATATGTCCGAGGAGGAGGAAATGCTGGCCTGGCGCTCAGAGCCAGGGGACTGGTTATGCAGCTGCTCCCGGGGCCTGACGGGCATGGGAGCCCAGGGGAGGCTGGGGAGCCCGGGGATCATGTGCGGCCTGGGGTGGACGGCCGGGAGGAAGCAGGATCCAGGCGCCGGCAGTTATGGGATGCAATCTGGCGCTGGGGCTGCGGAGGCCACGTGCTAATGCTGTCTTCCCACCAGGCCAGAAAACCCACAGGGCTGGCGAAAGGCTACGGGAGAAAGGCCTCTCTCTACTTTCCTAGAAGCACTTTTTTCCCCTTATATAACATAAAGTACGCATTTCTAATATAAGTTGCATGCTTCGAAAAAGCAAAACAACAAACCAGAATCATGATAGAGGGAAAAAAAAACCCATAAAGAGACAAGTCTGTCGTTCAAAATCCTCCAAGTATGGTTTCTAGGTAAAACTAACAAAGAAGCAACACACCTGCCCCTTTCTCTGACGGGGCAGATGATCCTGGGCCGGGGGTGTGGGGGGTGCTCCCCCCCAGCCCCCGCCAAGGATGACAAGAGTTGGGGGGAACCTCTGACTTTCTTCCAACTGTTGTCTTTGAGGTTCTTTTGGGAAATTCAAAAAGGTTTCTGAATTTGGAAAAATTGAGGTTGAACATCTTACTTAGCCAGAAATTTTAGAAGGTGCATTTTCTATCTCAACAGGATGCCGCCTCTGCTCTAGGCTGAAACACGTGGTAAACATTTTGGGAAGAATGGCGGTAACATCACAGAATGACCCATGGGGAGTTCAGTCCCAGGCCGGGTGCGATGGAGCTTCTGCCTCTCTGTTTTGCTTCTACTCCTCTGAGAGATAGGTGTGCCCCATTTCAGATGAGGAAACTGAGGCACGGAGAGGCCTGCTAACTTCCCTGCAGCCTGAGGGCAGGCAGGCAGGTGACATGACCCTGGGTTTGAACCCAGTGTCCTCACTCCCAGCCCATGCTCCACACATTGGCCCCTCAGTCCCCACAGCCTGGGACCTTTTGGGGCGCCTGCCTGCCCTGGCTGAGGCCACTTACCCTGGGCCTGGCGACCAGGCAGATGGGAGGCCAGAGCCCTAAGCTTACACCTGGTCTCTGGCGCGCCCCACACAAAAAGCAAACGAGCCTGGATGGACCGCGTTAGGTAAACTGTTTTGCTTTCGGATTTCAGAGCCTGAAAGCCCCATCGGATGAGCTCATGAAGGCAAATGCGCTTGCCTTATCTCCCACGTGGAAAGGTGAGCTCCAAGTTGGGATTCCCCTGTGGAGAAGTCCCCCAGCCTTACCACCCAGGGTGGCTGTCCTACCGGCCAGGCTGAGGGGGCCTAACCCAAGATAACTCCATTGCCCCCCGCCCCCAGATTTACCCGTGGCCACCCTTTCTCAGAGGGAGTTCTAGATCATTCTAACGGCTTTGTCTTGGTTGCGGGGTCAGCTTTCTGTTTTCCTGACCTTCTAGCCACAGGGACCTCACTTCCCAAGCGTTTGGGAGGCTTTGGCGCACGTGGTGTCATTCGCTCAATCACTCGTCCCTCCCTCCCTCCCTCCATCTTTCCGCTTGATGACAATTTACTGATTGGCTGCTGTGTGTCTGGAAGTATTGTAGCTTCAGAGAGCCCTCTGCAGAGCGAAGCCTCAGACTGCGAGCCACACAGCACTTCCGCATCTCTCATGTCCAAGGCCACACCGGGTGTGGACATGGACGAATGACTAGGGCTGTGGGGACGGGCTTCCATCGGTGAAAGAACATCGGCACGTATTAGGCCACAGTGAAGCCTGAAGATGGGGCCAAATGAGACTGTCTCCCCCTTGTCAGCCTGCAGGAGCCGTCTTGTTCCAGTCACGGGTGGGGGTCGGGGGAACACAACACTGGGAGTGACTAGAGGTTGGTGGTGGCAGGCTGGGACAGACTTATTTTTCTCCACAGTATTCTCCGTGTTTCGGGGATACTTTGCCATGTGCAACGGCACTCGATCTGCACCCACGGACAGGCTGTGCCCCCTTGGGGACCCAGACGACGGTCAGGGCAGGAGGCATCCCGGGACATGTCTCATGGGCCTGATGGGAGCACAGAAGCTGGACAGGCAGTGTCTCTGTCCAGGTGGCCCATGGACCGAGGAGCCTGGAGGGTCTGCTCTGCCCCCGTGTGCTGGGCAAACAGCCCCGGGACGTCCACTTGAACCTGGGGCTTTCCTGTGTGGAAATGCTGGGAAAATAACCCTGCGTGGGGTGGAGGGCTCCTTCTGGCAAGGAGCCCAGGCAAACAGCTCTGTCTACAGGGCATTCCAGGGGGTCCCAGTGCCCCAGGGGGAGGGTTCAAATTGGTTCATCGCTCTTGGGTTTCAGATTCCTCTCCTGCGAAATGAGGGAGAGAATCTCTGATTCCTCGGCTTGTTTCAAGATGAAATGAGACGATGGGACCCAGGGGCTGGCACCTTGTCCGCAAAAGGGCCACGTAACAAATATCTGGGGTTTTGTCAAAATGACCCGACCCTGCTGTTGTAGCCTGACATCTGGCGGGGGGACAGGAGGGCAGTCTTGGGCTCTGATCTCCACCAAGGTTGGCAAATTATGGCCAGCTAGCTGTTTCTGTATGGTCCACGAGCTACGGATGGTTTTCACACTTTTTAACACTTGACAAAAAAAATCGAAAGACCATTTCACAACACGTGAATACAACAAAGCAATTCAACTTCCACGAATTCGCAAATTCACGAATAAATGTGACTAAAGTTGCGCTTGGCGTATAGCTATGTCTGTTTACGCGTGGTCTGTGCTGGCTCTCGGACCATAGCGGCAGAGCTGAAAATACGGAGCCTGGGGTCCTTTCCAGGACAAGCCACTGCTCGAGCGGCTCTCTGTTCCACGGGCAGGAGACTCGGACACGCGGACACGAGGCAGGTGAACGCGAGAGAGTGTGAGCGTCGGCGGGACTGACTGGTCTCCCAGGGCACAGTGGGGACCCAGAGAAGCAGGACCTTAAAGCACGGAGGGGAGGGTGGAATGGGCCAGCAAGGTTGCAGGAGGTGGGGAACTGAGAAGGACAGCTAAAGCGCTTTCCAGAGAACTGTCATACAGGGAGCGGGGGCCGGTTCTAAGGAGGGAAGATGCTGGGTGAGGACACGGACGACGATGGGAAGGGGGTGGTGGTGAGACGAGGTGGCTGGGGAGTGGGAGATAGGACCCTCCCCCCACCCGCCACCACTGCCAGCCTGCCCAGGTGGCACTATAGGCTCCGTGGGCCTGCGGGTGTGGGGCAGGAAGTGGAGGGGTCACATCCAACCTCATGGCTCCCGATTCTCAGATGAGGAAGTGGAGGCTTTCTAGGGCCCTGCCGACACCTGGCCTCTGCCTGGATTGTTTCCTTCCTGTTGCCCATGGGGGTTGGGGGCACCCAGTGGGCTCTCGACAGCCAGCTGCTGGATGGAGAGGTGAAGGGACAGCAGGCATCTGCAGAGAGCCAAGTGACAATGGGATGGGATGTTCAGCCAACCTCCATGCCCCCAGTTTTTAATGGGTTCTGTCACTATTATCTGCACTGGCACCAACGGCCAGCCATGGGCTCAGACAGAAATGCTGAAAACCAGCAAGGGCTCCTGGGACCAGAACAGGCTCTTTGAAATGGATTTTATTTATTTATTCCAGGAGGGAGAAAAAGAGAGAGAAGGAGCAGAGGGAGAGGGACAAGCAGACTGCATTGACCATGGAATCTGAGCTGAAACCAAGAGTCAGACACTTAACCCACTGAGCCACCCAGGTGCCCCAGTTTCCCCTATTAACATTACCTTTAACACAACTAATAAACCAATACTGATTGATAAATTGTTATTAACTAAGTCCATGTTTTATTCAGATGTCCTCAGTTTTTCCCTAACAACCCTTTTCTGTTCCAGGATCCCATCCAGCATTCCCTATCACATTCACTCATCCTGTCTCCTTGATGTTTCCATATCAGGTTTCTCAGCCTTTCCTTGTTTTTTGAGTTCTGAGGATTGGTTGGGTATTCTGCCGAAGGTTCTTCAATGTGGGTCTGTCTGATGCTTCTCTCCCAGCACCTGTCTTTGTAAATAGTTTTATTGGCACACGGCCCTCCATTCATCTATGGATTACCTGTGGCTGCTTTTGCTGTATGAGGGCAATGCAAAGTCCTTGAGATGCAGGCTGTGTGGTTCTAAAATCTGGAAATGTTGACCATGGGGCCCTTGGTAGAATCAGCTTGCGGAACTGGGGTCCGAGCCTCTCCGTAAGGGCAGTGGTCTCATCCAGGATACGGACCCTGGAGAGGCCGGTGCCAACCAACTCTGGCCAATTTTTTTTTTTTTTTAAAGATTTTATCTATTTGACAGAGAGAGAGACAGTGAGAGAAGGAACACAAGCAAGGGGAGTGGGAGAGGGAGAAGCAGGCTTCCCGCCTAGCAGGGAGACCGATGCGGGGCTCGAACCCAGGACCCTGGGATCATGACCTGAGCCGAAGGCAGATGCTTAACGACTGAGCCACCCAGGCGCCCCGACTCTGGCCAATTTTACCATCACTCAGCATCTGGAGTTTCAGCAGTTAGCATACGGAATGTTCGAAGCAAGCTTCCATGGACGAAAAAGTAGGCTGGATAAAACGTTTTTGAGACACTTGCCTCCCTCGTCGGGAGAAATTCCATTTAAGTGTCCTGTGGCCTGTTCTTTAGGGATGGGACTCAGGGAGATGGAGATGCTCAGGTGTGCCTAAAGCCACCAAAGAGGCCAGAGCCAACGGAACTCTAGGCTCGAGGATGTCTGGGTTCCTGTCTAAGAAGTTGTGTCTGGAGGACTTGTACTGTGGCCTGGGACTTGTACTCATTAGAACGCTCCCTGCTCTAGCTACTGATGGCAGCAGGATGCAAGATCTATGGGAGGGGACCAGCGGGGGGGAACGTGGCGGGTCCCCATGGGCAGTGTTCCAGATAGGTAGAGACCACTCTGCATTTCCGTTTTAACTGTGAAGTTCATATAACATCAGATTCACCATTTTAACCATTTTAATGTGCAATTCGGCGGCCTCTGGTATGTTCGCCATGTTGTGGCGACTGTCCCCTCTATCTAGTTCCAGAACATTTCATCATGCCAAAAGAAGACCCCGTCCCCATGAGCAGTCACTCCCTGTCCCCCTCCCTCAGCCCTGGCAACTGCTAATCTGCTTTGCGTCTCTGCACTTGCCTGTCCGGGATATACGGATGGGATCACAGATAACATGCCCTTTTGTGTCTGGCCTCTTTTACTTTTACTTGGCATGGTGTTTTTGTGGTTCATCCACATTACAGCGTGTGTCGGTGACTTATTCCTCTTTGTAACCGACTGATCTCCACTGTATCCCCGCTGCCCTGAAAAGGGGCAGCAGGAGCAACACCCTGGCCTGCCTTGGTGGGTCACTCAGTCTTCCCTGGGTCTGGGGGAACCACGACTGGGGCTGACCTGAGCCCAGGAGGACCACTGGATCCGAAGGCCCCAGCAGTCAGGGCTCGGGCACCCCAGCCGCCTCTCTTTTCAGGTGGACACAATCTTCTCTTTGACTTTCCACCACTGGCCTGCTTCCAGCCTTTGCGTCTCTCGAAGCCCCCTCCCTGATGTCTCCCATCTTCTTTACGTGCTCAGCCCTGGAATGGGTGCGGAAGTCTGCCCATGCCCAGGAGGGCTGTCCTCAGCTCCCCACAAGACATTGGGCCCACCTTGGGGTCATTATAACCTCATCTCAGCACACACTTACTCTCTGCTCTTCCAGAGCTGACACTCGGGGCTGCTGAACTAAACCATCCTGCTATTAAAAACAAGTGGCCCTTGAACACCAAATGGGCCCTTAGAGCCTCAAGATGTGGGGCGGCGGGAGCCACGCTGTGTGCTGCTGGCTCTGTGGCAGGACTCTGCTGGCAACATGATGCTCTGGACTTGTGACTCTCCCAGAAGGCCTTGGGTGGGACATAGCCAGATTACTGGGGGCAAGAGCATT
>JAPYYM010000619.1:0-14471 GCA_028534135.1 Potos flavus
ACTTATTGAAGAGACTGTCTTTTTTCCACTGGATATTTTTTCCTCCTTTGTCAAAGATTATTTGACCGTAGAGTTGTGGGTCCATATCTGGGCTCTCTAATCTGTTCCACTGAGACCTTGTTTCTTTAAAAAGGCTTGTATTGCTATATACTTTCCTCTCAGGACTGCCTTTGCTGTGTCCCAAAGATTTTGAACAGTTGTGTTTTCATTTTCATTTGTTTCCATGATTTTTTAAAATTCTTCCTTAATTTCCTGGTTGACCCATTCATTCTTGAGTAGGATGCTCTTTGGCCTCCATGTATTTGAGTTCTTTCCAACTTTCCTTTTGTGATTGAGTTCTAGTTTCAAAGCATTGCAGTCTGAAAATATGCAGGGAACGATCCCAATCTTTTGGTACTGATTGAGAACTGATTTGTGACCCAGGATATGATCTATTCTGGAGAATGTTCCATGTGCACTAGAGAAGAATGTGTATTCTGTTGCTTTGGGATGGAATGTTCTGAATATATCTGTGATGTCCATCTGGTCCAGTGTGTCATTTAAAGCCTTTATTTCCTTGTTGATCTTTCACTTAGGTGATCTGTCCATTTCAGTGAGGGGGGTGTTAAAGTCCCCTAATATCGTTGTATTATTGTCAATGTGTTTCTTTGATTTTGTTATTAATTGGTTTCTATAATTGGCTCTCCCATGTTAGGGGCATAGATATTTAAAATTGTTAGATCTTGTTGGATAGACCCTTTAAATATGATATAGTGTCCTTCCTCATCTCTTATTATAGTCTTTGGCTTAAAATCTAATTTCTCTGATATAAGGATTGCCACCCCAGCTTTCTTTTGATGTCCATTAGCATGGTAAATGGTTTTCCACTCCCTCACTTTCAATCTGGAGGTGTCTTTGGGCCTAAAATGAGTTTCTTACAGGCAGCATATCAATGGGTCTTATTTTTTTAGCCATTCTGATACCATGTGTCATTTGATTGGGGCATTTAGCCTATTTACATTCAGGGTAACTATTGAAAGATATGAATTTAGTGCCATTGTATTGCCTGTAAGGTGACTGTTACTGTATATTGTCTCTGTTCCTTTCTGGTCTGTTACTTTTAGGCTCTCTCTATGCTTAGAGAACCCCTTTCAATATTTCCTGTAGGGCTGGTTTGGTGTTTGCAAATTCTTTTAGTTTTTGTTTGTCCTGGAAGCTTTTTATCTCTCCTTCTATTTTCAATGACAACCTAGCTGGATATAGTATTCTTAGCCGCATATTTTTCTCGTTTAGTGGTCTGAATATGTCATGCCAGTCCTTTCTGGCCTGCCAGGTTCTGTGGATAGGTCTGTTGCCAATCTAATATTTCTACTGTTGTAGGTTACAGACCTCTTGTCCTGAGCCACTTTCAGGATTTTCTCTTTGTCCCTGAGACTTGTAAGTTTTACTATTAGATGATGGGGTGTGGATCTATTTTTATTGATTTTGAGGGGGGTTCTCTGTGCCTCCTGGATTTTAATGCTTGTTCCCTTCGCCAAATTAGGGAAATTCTCTGCTATAATTTGCTCCAATACACCTTCTGCCCCCTCTCTCTTTCTTCTTCTTCTGGGATCCCACTTATTCTACTATTGTTTCATCTTATGGTACCACTTATCTCTTGAATTCTCCCCTCGTCATCCAGTAGTTGTTTATCTTTCTTTTTCTCAGCTTCTTCATTCTCCATCATGTGGTCTTCTATGTCACTAATTCTCTCTTCTGCCTCATTTATCCTAGCAGTAAGAGCCTCCGTTTTTTTATTGCACCTCATTAATAGCTTTTTAAATTTCAACTTGGTTAGATTTTAGTTCTTTTATTTCTCCAGAAAGGGACTTTATTTCTCCAGAAAGAGATTCTCTGGTATCTTCCATGCTTTTTCCCAGTCCAGCTAGCACCTCAGTAATCGTCATTCTGAACTCTAGTTCTGCCATCTAACTAATGTCCATATTGATTAGGTCCCTAGCCATTGGTACTGCCTCTTGTTCTTTTTTTTTGAGGTGAGTTTTTCCTCCTTGTCATTTTATCCAGATAAGAATAAATGAATGAGAGAATAAAATACTGAAAGGGTAGAAATGACTCCAGAAAAACATACACTAACCAAATCAGAAGAGACCCAAAACCAAGGGGATAAGAAAGGGGGGGGGGGAAATATATATATATATACACACACACACACACACATATATATTTGACTGGTGAATAGAACAGAGCTGCACACTGGATTTTGGTCTGTTAGAAGAAACTGCCTCCCAATATTTTAAAGAAAGAAAAACTTACATATATATAAAAATAAGGGTAAACATGATGAAAGGATGGAATATGACTGTAAAGATGAAAATTAAAAAAGATTCTAAAAAATGAATTGGTAAGATAAGATGTTGATTGAAAAAAGAAAAAAAAAAGGAAAGAATATGATCAGGCTGGAGACTAGAACAAAGTCATGTGCTAGATTTAGGTTATATTTTGATCTGTTAGAAGAAACTGTATCCCAAAATTTTAAAGAAAGAAAAACCTATATGTATACAAAAAATAAAATTAAATGCAATGAAGGGATAGAATATGACTATAACAATAAAAATTTAAAAAGACTTTTAAAAAGGTATTGATAAGATAAAATAGTTAAAAAATACTAAAATAGGAAAAAGGAAAAATTTTAAAAATAGTATAAGAAAAAAATAAAATTAAAAAAATTTAACTTTGAAAGACTAAAGAATCATGGGAAAAAAGCCATGAATTCTATGTGTTGTATTCTCTTAGCTCTGAAGTTTTGCAGTTCTCATTGATCAGTGAACTTGGTCTTGGCTGGATGTTCTTGTTGATCTTCTGTGGGGGGAACCTGTTGCAGAGATTCTCAAATGTCTTTGCCCGAGGCAGAATTGCACTTTCCTTGCTGGGGCCAGGCTAAGTAATCTGCTCAGGTTTGCTCTAGGAGGTTTTGTTCCCTGAACGCTTTCCGTACAGCTTTGGAGGACAGGAATGAAGATGGTGGCCTCCCAATCTCCAGCCCTGTAGGAGCTGAGAGCCCAGGCCCCACTCCTCAATGCACCCTCAGAGAAAAGCAGTCAATCCCTCCCGTCTCCCTGGTCTCCAGCCACACTCCATGCTCACCTGGCTTGTGACTGAGCATTTCTATCTCTGGTGCACGGCCCCGTTTGGAGTCTCCAAACCCAGCAGATTCCTGCAGTGCACTCCCGCGCTGCTCCCCTCAGTGGAGGCAGGAGGGGGTCTCCCCAGATCTGCCACTTGTGGGGTCCCTGCTTGAAGAGTAGTGGCCCAAATGTGCCTCGGATCATGGTTTAAGGTAAGCCTGAGCTGAAAGCCCGCTTCTTGGCTCTGTCTCTGCTGCTGGCTTCCCTGCTCTGATACCTGGGAGCTCTGCCACACTCCCGACACCCCTGGTATTTCTGTAACCCCAAGAGTCCTCACACCACACTGTCCATGCGAGGGCTCCACACACCCCCCCCCCTCCCCGCTTAGCCTCTGGAGCGACATCACTCGGTGGAGCAGACTTCTAAACGTTCTGATTTTGTGCTCCACTGCTCTACCCCTTGCCAGGAACCGGCCCCTCCCCCCATGGCCTCTTTTCCCATATATTGTTTCGGATTCACTTCTTCACAGTCCTACCTTCCAGTACATGGTCGCTTTTCTGTTCCTAGAATTGCTGCTCTTCTTCTCTTTGATCTTGTGTTGAGTTTGTAGGTGTTCAGAATGGTTTGATAACTATCTAACTGAACTCCTGGGACTGGATGATATTTAGGTCTCCTACTCCTCTGCCATCTTGCTCCTCCCCCTCTAATGTATGCATTTAATGGTACAAATTCCCCTCTAAATTTTCCTGCATCCAACAAATTCTGATAAGATGTATTTTATGTTCATTTAGTTCAAAATGTTTTAAAATTTCTCTTGCGATTTCTTTGATCCATGTGCTATTTAGAAATATGTTGTTTACTCTCCAAATATTTTGGGATTTTCCAACAATCTTTCTGTTAAGATTTCTAGTTTAATTCCATTAGGGACTCAGAATATGCTTAGTATGAGCTCTATTTTAAAAATTTGATCAAGTGTGTTTTATGGCCCACAATCTAGTCTGAATTGGTGAATGTTCTATGTCAACTTGATAAGAATGTATGTTCTGTTGTTGTTGAATGAAGTATTCTATAAATGTCAATTAGATTCAGTTGACTGATGGTATTGTTCAGTTCAGCTATACCCTCCCTGATCTTTTTGCCTGTTGGATCTATCAATTACTGAAAGAATTCTGTTGAAGTCTGCAACTCTAATAGTGGGTTTGTCTATTTCTCCATGCAGTTCTATCAGTTTTTTGCCTCGTACATTTGATACTGTTGTTAGACCCATACACATTAAGGGTTATTATGTCTTCTTGGAGAATTGGTGCCTTTATCATTATGTGATGCCCTTCTTTATCCCCGATAATTTTCCTTGTTTTGAAGTTCTATTTACCTGAAACTAATATAGTTACTCCAGTTTTCTTTGATTAGTGTTATCTTGGTATACCTTTATTTGTTTAATTTTTTTTTGTGTTAGCAACCTTGGCTTTATGCTTTTGCATTTTCTTATTGTAGTAATATACATAATATAAAATTCATGATTTTAACCGCTGTAAGTGTACAATGTGGTATTAAGTACATTTGCAATGTTGTGCAATCACCACCACTATCTATTTCCAGAATACTTTTGTCCTCCCAAACAAACTTTGTACCCATTAAACAACAATTCCCTATTCCTCTCTCCTCTTGGCCACTGGTAACCTCTATTCTACTTTATATCTCTATGAATTTACTTATTCTAAGTACCCAGTGGAATCATACAATATTTGTCCTTTTGTGCCTGACTTACTTCACTTGGTATATTTTCAAGGTTCATTGATGTTATAACATATATCAGAATTTTGTTAGTTTTTAAGGCTGAATAATATTGCATTGTATATATTTATCACATTTTGTTTATCCACTCATCTTTTATTGGACATTTGGGTTATTTGCACATTTTGACTGTTGTGAATGATGCTGTTATATTCATATAACATATATGGCAATTCTATGTTTAAGAGCCTGTTCCACAGCTGCCTCACCATTTTACTTTCCCATCAGTAATGCACAAGGCTTCCAATTTCTCCATGTCCTTGCCAACACTTGTTATATCATATTTTTTATAATAGTCATCCTAATGGGTGTGAAGTGGTATTTCATTGTGGTTTTGATTTGTATTTTTTCCATGGTTAATGGCGTAGAGCATGTTTTCGTGTGCTTGTCAGAGCACACGAAATCTACTCAATTCTTTTGCCCATTTTCAAACTGGCCTGTTAGTTTCTTTTGTTATTGAGTTGAAGTCCTTTATGTATTGTGCATATTAAACCCTTATCAGATATATGATTTGTAAATATTTTCTCTCATTCTGTGGGTTGTCTTTTCACTCTCTTGATAGTTCCCTTTGATGCACAAAGGTTTTTAAGTTTGATAAAGTCTGATTTATTTTTTTCTTTTGTTGCTTGTGCTTTTAGTGTCATATCTAAGAAACCATTACCAAACCTAATGTCATAAAGATTTCACCTTATGTCTTCTTCTAATAACTTTACAGTTTTAGGCCTCACACTTAGGTTTTTTATCTATTTTGTGTTAATTTTTGGTATGGTATTTTGTATATGGTATAAGGTAAGGTTCCAACTTCATTCTTTTGCATGTGGATATCTACATTTTTCAACACCATTTGTTGAAATGACTGTCCTTTCTCCATTGAATGGTCTTGGTACCCAAGTCAAAAATGAAATGTTGACCATATATGCAAGGCTTTATTTCTGGGCTTTCCATATATTCCATCTCTTTATGTATCTGCCTTTATGCCAGTACCACACTGTTTTGATTACTGTAGCTTTGTGGTAAGTTTTTCTTCTTTTTCAAGAGTGTTTTGGCTATTCAGGGTTCCTTGAATAGGGTCCATATAAGTTCTAGGATGAATTCTATTTTTGCAAAAAAACTCTGTTGAGATTTTGACTGGGATTGTATTGAATGTGTAGATCACTTTGGATAGTACTGTCATCATAACAATTTTAAGTCTTCGAACTCATCAATGCAGGGTATCTCTTCATTTATTTGCATCTTCTTTAATTTCTTTCAGCAATGTTCTGTAGTTTTCAACGTATAAGTCTTTTGTTTCTTTAAATTTATCCCCAAGTATTTTATTATTTTTAGTGCTATTGTAAATGGAATTGTTTCTTAATTTCTTTTTGGATTGTTGCTAGCGTGTAAAATGCAACTGATTTTTCTTTGTCGATTTTGTATCCTGCAATGTCGTTGAATTCATTTATGAGCCCTAAAAGTAATTTGTGTGTGTGTGTGTGTGTGTGTGTGTGTTGTGTGTGGGGGGGCAATTTTGGGGCTTTACACATAAAAGGTTATGTCATTTGAAAACAAAGATAATTTTGCAAATCTTTTCTGCTTTTTATTGGAAAATAAGATTTTTAAATTTCTTTTTTTATGTGTCTCATTGCTCTGACTAGAGTTTTCAATACTATTTTGAATAGAATTGCTGAAACCTGGCATTTTTGTCCTGTTTTTGATTGTAGGCGTAAAACTTTCAGTTTTTCATAATTGAATATGATGTTAGCTTTGAGTTTTTAATATATGGCCTTTACCACGTTGGGGAAGATGAGATAGGGGTTGGCAGAAGAAACAAATATTTATTATATCCATGTTATGTGCCAGACACTCTTCTAAGTGTGTTAATGCATCTTTAAGTCATTCAACAAATATTTGTTGAGTGCCTACTATGTCCTAGGCACTGCAGATATAATGGGGAGCAAAAGATTTATGATCTCTATATTATGGAGACTACAGTCAACTGAATGCGACAGACACTATGTAAGCAAATAAATGAGTTCTGTGAAAGAAAGTGTTGAGAAAGAAAGAGCAATTAGAGGAGACCATTTTTCATGGATGGTCATGGGCTATTTCTCTGAGGGAGTGGCATTTCAACTGAAATCTAAAAGATAACAAATCAGTGAGTTGATTATAACTGGGGGAAGAGGGTGTCAAATAGAGGAAACAACAGCAAAGGCCTAGAGGTGAGAAAGGACTTGACAGGTTCCATGAACACAGAGGAGATCAGTGTGGTTGAAACATAGTAAGTGATAGGGGGATAGGAAAAAATAGCAAATTTCATAATACAAGGGACCTTGAAAAGACATGGTAAGGAATTTAGATTTAATTTCCTTAGGGATAGGAAGCTATCGCAGGGCATGAAATAGAGAAGTAGCAGGATCTGAGTTACATGTTTAAAAAGTCACTCCGGTTGTGGGGCTGGAGGTGAAGTGAGGGATAAACCAATAAAGGACAGGAGGAATCTTTTGAGGATGATAAAGATGTTTTGTATCTTGATTGTGGTAGTGGTTTCATGGGTGCATATATCTGCCAAAACTTACCAAGTCATGCCTTCAAATTGTACTACTGAACTGAGTTATTTGTTGTATGCAAACTATAACTCAATAAAATTAAATTTTAACTTTCTGTTTACTGTGTGGATAGTGAACAGTAGGGAGCAAGTATAACAGATTGCTGTTAGAAAGTCAGCGCAGTCATCTTGACCATAGGTGTTGACATTTTATTTACTCCTCACAGACAACCTTATGGGGTACATTCCTCATTTTGTAGTTGGAGTAACTGAGGCTGAGAGAAGTGAAATCATTTTTTTAGGGCTACCCAACTAGGAAGTGGCAAAGTAGAACTGGAAAATAGGCCTATGCGATTCCAAATCCCATGTTCTTTTTATTTTGTTACACTTCCTCCTCAAAACCAAATAATATGAACTCAGAGACTCTGGACAGGATTATCTTAGACCACAGTTATCTTTTCTCTTCACTCAGTCCTTGTGGACTCTTTAAGGCAATGGTCCTTAACAGTGCTATATGTGACTTCTGATACCAAGCCCTGGACTATTTTCAGGAATCCCAAATCATCATCAAGGAAAATCTCCAGGGGAGCCAGGTGGGGGGGGGAGTGTATTCCAGATCAGATACAGACAAGTCAAATAGGTTTAACCTCTGTAATTTACCTGTGGCCTTCCAGGAAGTTACGAATTGTGGTAAGGAGGGCAGAAAGAGGCATGAAGTTATAATCTGCCTTACGCCTTTGAAATTGAAATCTGATTATACATCTTTGTAAATCTTTGCACATCTTTGTAAATTCTGTGACTTCACCTAGTATAAACACGTTTAATATATCTGGCCCATTTGCATCAAAGTGTTCTTAAGGTGATATTTGAAATGTAAGAGTTTGAGTGCCACAGTCAGGACTCTTGGTTACAGGTGACAGAATCCCAACCAAAAGTAGTATAAGATAAAAGAGGAAGTACAGGAGTACAACTAGCTACAGGTATAGCCTGATACAGACCTCAAATGATATCACCAAGTATCTGTGGAGAAAGTTATCTCTTGGCTCTGCTTTTATCTTTGCTGGCCTTTGTCCTTGGATTTCTGATGCTAAAGACAACCTCTGTCACCTCCAGGCTTACATGGTCCATTAGTATCTTTGATCTCAGAGAGTAAGAGTGCATCTTACCCAATAGTCCTGCCAAAAATACCGAGGAGGAATTTCACTGTCCAGACTTTAATTAACCCATCCTGGACCTCCAGAAAAAGAGCTTCCCTGCTATAAAGAAGGCATGCTGATATCTCAGTAAGTTTATAAACAGATAGATCAAACAACATTACCTGCATTAACAGTTGCAGGAAAATATTCTGGTCTTTAAGACATACTCTTTATGAAAGTGAAACCAGAGAGGCCAGGACTAACTCATGTGGGAGGAGTTCCTGGCTCAACATTGTTTTCAAAATCTAACATGATTTTTGGAAAGGATGTAGCACAGTCCCAGTCAAGCCACTGTAGGCATTGGTATCAGTCAAAGAAAAAAAAAAAACACTCTAGATATTTAAAACAGAAAAAATTTTCCAGAGCTTGGGAAGATGGCAGGGTAGAAGGACCCTAAGCTCTTTCTGTCCCATGTTTACAGCTAGATTTCATCCACATCCAAGTCAAAAACCAGAAAGCAATCTGAAGAATGACAGAACAAACTCAACAATTACATATAGAGAAGAAGCTGCATCTGAAAGGTCAGGAAGGTCAGAAAGCTAGAGGGAGGCTCTCCACAGGAGGGAAGGAGCTGCACAAGTGGAGAGGGCAGAGAAATGGGCCCTTGCACCAGGGACCTCACAGGGGGAAGACTGATTCCCATAATGTTTAGCTTTAAAAACCTGAGGGGCTGAATTCCATGAGTTTGTAAAACCAATGAGATATGAAGCCTGGAACTTTAAAAGTCAGCTGACTCAGCACTGGGTAAACCAGGAGGGTGAGTGAGAGCTCAGCCACTGCCCTTAAAGAGACAGCAGCCTGTGCAGAGAGGCAACATAAAAATGACAGTTTACAAAACACTGGGGGCAAATTGGGGACAGATCTGTTCATACTGATTTCAGAGCCTGTTGGGGTACTTCTCCATAAATGAGGGAGCTGGCAGGTGCTATTTTCCTCCTCCACCACCCAGCATAAACACAGAGCCATCTGTGAGAGCAATGTGCCATGCCCACAAGTTCTTCTGAGGACTTGCCCACTTCCAGACTGCTAGCCTCAGCCCTGGGCTCAGGACAAATTCTGTCAAAGTTATGCACATGCCTCGACCAGCCACGAGGTGCACAACTGCTGCCAGGCCCAGCCATCACTTGTGCTGCACCCAGCCTGGCACTTCTGGCCACCCTGGCACACATTCCCCAGTAACTTCAGTGTTTCAGGGGATCTAGCAAAGGACTAATGGCCCAGAGCAAATGTTGCTAACACCCCTGCCCCACTCTAAGTTCCCTGGTGGGCGCACTTTCTAAGAGCTGGCCTACCTGGGTTCCCCTGACACTGCAGAGAGCAAGCACAGAGCACAACAGGCAGAAAGTCAGTGCAGATGACTGCACTGAAAGGACAGGTGACTCACACAATAGCAGGACATAAGTAACACACATAGGATACTCTTTTGAAGTGTTAGATTCTGGTGAACAAGGGGCACTGCACTGCAGGGCACTCCAAGACCTCTTTTTCATAAAGTCATTACTTTCAAGAGCATAAGACACAGCTGACTTTCTGAACACACAGAAGGAGACACAGAGAGACAAAATGAGGAGAGATACTTATCCCAGAAAACGAACAGGACAAGACCACAGCAGGAAATCTAAGCAAAACAGATATAAATAACATGCCTGATAGAGAATTTAAAGTAGTGATCATAAGGATACTCACTAGACTGAGAAAAAAGTGGAAAACATGAGTGAGACCCTTAACACAGAGATAAGGACTAACATAGCAGAGATAAAGGGCTTAATAAACAAAATAACGAAAATGCCTGATGGAATGAACATCAGGATGAAAGAAGCAGAGGAATGAATTAGTGACCTAGAAGACAAAACAATGGAAAATAATGAAGATGAACAAAAGAAAAAAGAAGAATTAAGCAAAACAAGAATAGAAGGAACTCAGTGACTCCATCAAATGTAATAACATTCATATTATAGGAGTATCAGAAGAAGAGAGAGAAAAGGGGGCAGAAAATTTATTTGAAGAAATAATACCTGAAAACCTCCTTAATCTGGGGAAGATAACAGATATCCATATCGAGGAGGCACAGAAATACCCCATCAAAGTCAACAAAAGCAGGCCAACACCAAAACATATTGTAATTAAATTGGAAAAATATAGTGATAAAGAAAAAAAACATTTAAAAGCAGTGAGACTAAAGAAGTCAGTAACTTACAAGAGAAAACCCATAAGGCTAGCAGGAGATTTTTCAATAGAAACTTTCTGAGCCAAAAGGGAGTGGCATAATATATACAAAGTGCTGAATGGGAAAAATCTGCAGCCAAGAATACTCTATCCAGCAAGGCTATCATTCAGAATAAAAGGAGAGGTAAAGAGTTTCCCAGATAAACAAAAACCAAAGGGATTCATGACCACTAAACCATCCTTGCAAGAAATATTAAAGGGGACTCTTTGAATGGAAAGGGAAGACCAACAGTGACAGTACAAAGGCAGGAAACACAAAAGCAGTAAAAATTAGTATTTCTGTAAAAAGTCAGTCAAGGAACTCACCAAAGAAAGGATATAAAACATAATAACATATATCTAAAAGGTGGCGAGGAGAGAAGAAAGGAAAGGGTTCATACTTAAACAACCATCAACTTAGTATAAACAGATATATGCAGAAGCGGTTATATACAAACCTAATGGTAACCAAATATCAAAAGCCACCAATAAATATGCAAAGAATAAAGAAAAAGAAATCCAAATATATCACTGAAGAAAATTAGCAAACTATGAAAGAGACAAAGACAAGAAAATATGAGAGAAAATCTTCAGAAACAATGACAAAACAAATAATAAAATGGCAATAAATACTTATCTATCAATAATTACTTTGAATGTAAATGGACAAAATGCTCCAATCAAAAGACACAAGGTGACAGAATGGATTAAAAAAAAACCCCATCTATATGTTGCCTACAAGAGACTCATATTAGACCTAAAGCCACTTGCAGATTGAAAGTGAGGAGATGGAGAAATATTTATCATGCAAATGGATGACAAAAGAAAGGCAAAGTAGCAATACTTGTATTGGACAAAAGATACTTTAAAACAAAGACTGTAACAAGAAACAAAGACAGACAGTATATAATAATAAAGGGCAATCCAACAAGAAGATATAACGATTGTAGATATTTATGCATTCAACATGGGAACACCCAAACACATAAAACAGTTAACAAGAACCATAAAGGAACTAAATAATAATGACACAATAATAGTAGGGGACTCTAACACCCTACTTATATCAATAGACAGATCATCTAAACATAAAATCAACAAGGAAACAAATGGCTTTGAATGACACACTGGACCAGGTGGATTTAACAAATACATTTGGAACATTCCATCCTAACACAGGAGAATACACATTCTTTTCAAGTGCATATGGAACATTCTCCAGAATAGATAATATCTTGGCCCATAAAACAAGCCTCAATAAATTCAAGAGGATCAAAGTCATACCATGCATCTTTCCTGACCACAATGCTATGAAGTCAGAAGTTGACCTCATGAAAAAATCTGGAAAGAGCAAAAAATACATCCAGGTTAAATAACATGCTATGAAAAAATGAATGGGTCAACCAGGAAATAAAAGAATAAATAAAAAGTACGTGGGAACAATTGTAAATGAAAATACAATGGTCCAAAACCTTTGGATACAGCAAAAGTTCTTTTAAGAGGAAAGCTGATAATGATACAGGACTACCTGAAGAAGCAAGAAAAATCTCAAACATCCTAACCTTACACCTAAAGGATCTAGAAGAACAAAAAACAAAACCTCAAATTAGCAGAAAGAATGAAATAGTAAACATTAGAGCAGAAATAAATGATATAGAAACTAAAAACAAAACAAAACAGAAACCAACATTAGAATAGATCAATGAAACCAGGAGCTGGTTTTTTGAAAAAAAATAATAAAATTGATAAACCTCTAGCCAGACTTATCAAGACAAAAAGAAAAAACTCAAATAAATAAAATCACAAATGAGAGGGGAGAAAACAACCAACGCCACAGAAATACAAACAATCATGAGACAATTATGAAAACCTATAATGCCAACAAATCAGACAACCTGGAGGAAGTGGATAAATTCCTAGAAACATATAAACTACCAAAACTAAAACAGGAAGAAATAGAAAACTTGAACAGACTGATAACCAACGAGGAAATGAATCAGTAATCAAAAAACTCCCGACAGGGGTGCCTGGGTGGCTCAGTTGGTTAAGTGCCCAACTTGATTTCAGCTCAGGTCATGATCTCAGGGTCGTGAGATCAAGCCCTACATTGGGCTCATGCTGGGCGTGGAACCAGCTTAAGATTCTCTCTCCCTCTCCCTTTGCCCCTCCCTCCCACTCAAGCTCCTGCGCTCTCTCTTTCTCTCTAATAAAACAAAAGAAAAGAACAATAAAAAAAAATCCCAACAAACAAAAGTCCAGGACAAGATGGCTTCACCAGTGAATTCTACCAGATATTTAAAGGACTTAACACCTATTCTTCTCAAACTATTCCACAAAATAGAAGAACGAGGGGAACTTCCAAATTTATTTTATGAGGACAGCATGATCCTGATACCAAAACTGGATACAAATACCATAGAAAAAAGAGGACTACAGTAGGCCAATATTCCTGATAAACATAAATGCAAAAATTCTCAACAAAATACTAACATACTGGGGGTGCCTGGGTGGCTCACTCAGTTAAGCATCTAACTCTTTATTTCAGCTCAGGTCATGATCTCAGGGTTGTGAGATCGAGCCCTGCATCGGGCTCCATGCTCAGCCCAGAGTCTGTTTGAGAATCTCTCTCTCCCTCTCCCTCTGCCCCTCCCTCTGCTTGTGCTATAAATAAATAAATAAATAAATAAATAAATAAATAAATAAAATCTTTTAAAAAAATACCAGGAAAGTGAATTCAGCAGTACATTAAAAAAACATTCACCATGATCAAGTGGGATTTATTCCCAGGTTGCAAGTGTGGTTCAATACTCACGAATCAATCAATGTGATACATCATATCAATAAGAGAAAGGATAAGAAGCACATGGTCATTTCAGTAGATGCAGAAATGGCATTTGATAATGTACAATATCCATTCATGATCAAAACCCTCAATGAAGAAGGTTGAGAGGGAACATACGTCAACATAATAAAGGCTATATATGAAAAATCCACAGCTGACATCCTCAATAGGGAAAGACTGAGAGCTGGTCCACTAAGGTCAGGAACAAGACAAGGATGTCCACTCTCACCACTTTTCTTCAACATAGTATTGGAAGTCCTAGCCACAGCAATCAGACAACAAAAAGAAATAAAAAAGGCATCTAAATTGGTAAAGAAGTAAAACTTCCACTACTTGCAAATGACATGGTAATTGGAGGGGCAAAGAACCATGAGAGACTGTGAACTCAGAGCAACAGACCGAGGGTTCTGGAGGGGAGAGGGGTGGGGGGATGGGCGAGCCTGGTGGGTGGGTATTGAGGAGGGCACGTATTGTGTGGAGCACTGGGTGTGGTACATAAACAATGAATCTTGTAACGCTGAAAAAATAAAATAAAAGTACTTGGGAAAAAAAAAAAACTTAAGACTCCACCAAAAAACTACTAGAACTGACACATGAATTCAGTAAAGTCACAGGATACAAAGTCAAGATACAGAAATCTTTGCATTTCTATACACCAATAATAAATCAGCAGAAAGAGATATTAAGGAATCAATCCCATTTATAATTGCACTCAAAACCACAAGATACCTAGAAATAAACCTAACCAAAGAGGTAAAAGACCTGCACTCTGAAAACTATAAAACACTGATGAAAGAAATTGAAGA
>JAPYYM010000062.1:0-52773 GCA_028534135.1 Potos flavus
ATATACTTTAGGGTGGCATGAGTCCTGGACTTTTACAGTGATTGATTGGTTTGGGGTTTTTACAAATCGAAGTTGAAGTGCATCCAACTGCAACCACTTTTCTGCCCCCAAACCCTCTTCCATTTTCCCCTCAAATGTCTTAACTTCTAACTGCTTCAGTCCAGATACCCAGAGTTCTTCTACTGGCCCAGCCTTTCTTGACCCTTTCCTGTAGTTGAATAAAACTCAGTCTTCCAGCAGACTCAAAGTCTCAGAGACAACTGGTTTGACTACCCTTCCTGCATCTAATATGGAACCTCTAGATTATTCTCCCATAAAACTCATGGGTTCATTACAATGCAATGTAATGTCTCTGTCAATTTATCTTCCCCAACAAACTGTAAGCTCCCCTTGGGCAGGGACTTGTCTATTTTGTTCACCACTAGGATATCTAATCTCCAGCAAAGAGCCTGGCACAGAGTAAGGACTCAATAAAATTTGTTGCTGAATTAACAGACATCACCTTAAGAATCTCTCCTATGCCTTGGCAAGTTAGAAAATGGTTGGGAGCAAAAAACCAGACCAAAAGACTGATATTTATAAACAAAATACTAAATTTTGAAAAACCAAGTAGAGCTTTAGCCACCTATGGCTAAAAGTGATAACAAAAAGTATATATAATTATATTATGTATGATAAAAATAGCAGCAATTATGTCTAGGACTTACATAGCAATTAACCATGTGTCAGATACTGTTCTTATTTACATTAATTCACTTAATCCCCATGACTCCCCTGATGATGTAGGTACTATTATGATACCCATTTTAGAAATGAAGACGTTGAGGCACAGAATGTTAAATAACTTGCTGAAAGTCACAAAGCTATTAAATGATGGAACCTGTATTAGAAAGCATTCTCCAGGGCAACAGAACCAATAGAATATGTATGTAAAATGAGAGATTTATTTTAAGGACTTGGCTTATATGTTTGTGAGGACAGGCAAGTCTGAAATCTACAGGGCAGGCTGGAGACCCAGGGGAGTGTAGATATTGTCATTTGAGTCTGAAGGCAGGTTGCTAACAGAATTCCCTCTTCTTTGGGAATATCAGTCTTTTCTCTTGAGGCTTGCAACTGATTGCATGGGGCCTACTCTTCTTATGGAGTGTTATTAGTTTTACTTCAAGTTGACTGATTTAAATGTTAATTACATCTAAAAAAAATCTTCATATCAACATCTAGACTGCATTTGATCAAAACTGGGTACCACGGCCTAGCCAAATTAATATATAAAATTAGCCATCACAGAGTCAGTATACAAATTCAGTTTGCCCCCAGTATCCAAATCCTCAGTGAATACACTACCCAGGCATTTAGACTATAAGAATTCCCTTAAAGTTTATTTCCTACATTTATGACAATGAAGAAAATATAGGTATTGGTGTGTATGTATGAGCATGTGTGAGAATAAAGAATAAAACACAGGACCACTGTGCTTTAATAATTTCAACTGAGCTATATATTTATATGGCAAGAAAATAACTCAGCACTTCAAAGCAATTCTTACACCACAGTATTCCATGACAGCAGAATAACTAAAGTAACAGTTATGTTTTCAAAGCAGAACAGTGAACAGAAGTGGCAACCCAAGTTTCACTTGTGATTGTGCCATGAGTTGAAAAGTGGTCATCAGTGGAGCCAAAAGTGAACACTCGGGATGGCCATGAGATCTCCACCACAGCAACTCCACCAACTTCCCTTCAAATCCAACATCAAAGTTTCATCCTCAGTCCTTGGAGCAAGGTACTGCCTCTACATATCTGGGTTAAATAAAAAGTATGTCATCCTGTAGTTAATATATTAGTTTGTGGACACACGCTCACACAAGCAAAATGTTGTTTATTATTTATAAGCCAGCACAGCAGAAAGACAAGTCCTGTCATAACAGAGCATGGATCCATTCTGCTGTATTTTTCACATCCCTAAAGGAGGGATAGAATTTCCGATTATGGACGTTGACACATTATAGAATACTGGAAGAAGCAATCGCAGAGGCACATTTCTCAGAGAATGGCTTCTTCTTTAAAATATAGAGTCTAGCTTTACAGAAGATGCCCACTGGAGAACTGGCGTAAATATTTGCAAGGATTTTTTTTTTTTCCCTAAAGTGCTGAGGATAACAGAAGCTGTTTCTTGAGAACTTTTATCTATCATTAAAACAGATACCCTGAAGCTTGGCAGTGAATGGTATTCTACTCTGCCTCTGACATACCTACTTTTCAGTATGAACCACAGTAGAGATGATGAATCAGCAGATACCAGAAAAAATAAGACTCTGCAGGTCAGTTCCTTAGGGCAGAGCATCCAAATGAAATGATAGCTATATCATTCGCCAGAAACAGACATCAGTTCATCTAAAACATTCAAGTTAAAAAGTCCAGATTGAGGAATCAAAATTTTATGTATAACTAGAGGCATGATAATTGATGATTTGGAACACCAAGAAGCAATGTTTACATTTCAAACACAGAGAGCTTGATTTTCCTGGCATGAACGTGAAAAAGACAAAAAGGATACACACAGTTACACGGGAGGAAACATGTTTCAGCTATGAATGTTTCACTATAAGTGATAGAAAGAGCCTATGGGAAAACCCAGAGGACAAGTGAATGGAGTGAACGCAAGAAGGACTTGCACATAGAGATGATTTTAAAGAGGGTAAGACCAACCTCTTCAAAGAAAGGAGAGAATAAATCACATTTCATAACTTCCCCTTTGCCTGGTCCCTTCAACTCCTGACCATAAGGAGGGGAAAATTTGACCAATCTCCTGCTGGCTCCCCCCAAAACAATGCTATGATAAGGCAATTCTGCAGGGCTAAACAGCAGAAGCAATGTAGATAAGGTCAGAGAGGATATTATGAAAAGGATGTGATAAATATATTGGCTCAGAGAGAACATTAGAAAGGAAGAGGTGAATTGTGAAGCTGGTCGGTGCAAGGTTTAAAGAAAAAAAAAAAGCAAGCTTATTTGTAAAGGGGCTGTATAAACAGGGAGAAGCAGAAGTGAAATGCTCTCCCAAATTCTAAGTGAGATGTTGGAATAAAAAGACACACTGGCCAGCTGAACAGAAAACTGGTAAGGAAGAGATGCTTTGGGAAGAAACTCAACAATAAAGTGTTTTAGGACACTCCCCCACCTCCATGCATCTGGGGCATGACCCCCTATGGTGTGCAGGTGCTTGTATCTGAAAGGCAGAAGAAAGAAGGTGAGTACAACAGGGCAAAGAGTAGAAGGTGGAGAAACATGAGGGGTCATTCACATGTGCAGCAGGTGGCAGCTGACGCCTGGTGACTTAATAAGCTCCCCCAGGTAAAACAGCAGATGAAGAAGACCAAATGAGAAAGTCTAAAGTTGGGGCAGGCAACTGAAAGACATGGCAAAGTAATGAAAAGAAAAATTGGATTATACAGTGGATTAGAAAGAGGAAGTGTTAAATTTAGTGGAAAGGGGAAGAGAAAGCCTGTAAAATAAAATAGGCATTTGATGAGGAAAAGGGACCCAAATACAAAATAGAATGCTTAACTGATTTCACGAAAATTATACAACCTGGCGATAATTCAATTATCCTGATCACTTGCGTAGCACAAGTGTTACCAAGACCTAGTTCAGAGGTTGTCTTCTTCCCCCGGCCTCCAGCATGTTTACAAAGCCTGCAGTTCCTCTTGGGGTGTATTCCTACCCCTGAGCTGACAGCTCATGCTCTCCTTAGTCACAGAGGAGCAAGAAGACAGTGGAAGCTTCTCAGGGTTCTGAAAGCCAGTCAGACATCTTTCTATTCTACAAGGGTCAGCACTTCTGTGATTATTAGCAAGTTCTAGCTACCATCTGATACGACCGAGTGTTTAATACCTGAAGCCATGGGGATGCTAGAGTATTTTGAAAGAATGCCCCAAAGTAGATTAGCTGTTGAAGCAATGTTGGTTTTCTTGAGTTTCAGTTCACATTCTCCTTTCCTTCATTTCATGACCAGTCTCCTCTAGGTAGCCATTGGAATATCCTTGAACTTGTCCTGCCTTCCACCTCGTGAGCATCTTGGAAAGACATATTGTCAACTACCATAGTGTGTATTTAGCCACTGCTGAGCCAAAGGACACATACATGGGCTTTTAATCTTCATTAAGAGAACCGTTTTTTGGAAAATACTTTTCCTTTGGTTTTGTGACTTTTCAACATACTAATAAATTCTCTGCCTTTCTCAGTTCTAAAAATGAACAGATTGAAAAACTGTCATCCATAAGTCAGAGGCAGGTTTGAAGTGGAAGCATTTTTCCCTCTACCCTGTCCACCACGATATCCATTAAAATCCATTATTCTTCACGTTTGTAGAAAAGCACAGGGTAGTATTTCAATTTCTCCTGAATGCCATCTCTCATGGCTAAAGATTTTGCAATAGTTTATGAGGCAACAGCATGCTAGAGTTTAGCTGGTGTGGTGTGGTGTGAGTGTATGTGTCCTTCCAAAAGGAAGGTGTTCTTTTCACTTCTTTGGGGCTGTGGCAGAGAAGAAAGCCTCTACAGTTTATGCTCGCTTTGTCAGCCCCATAAGCAACCATCTGTTTCAGCTGTGGAGTGCAAACTGTCTGTTTTGTTTTGGGTTGGGATGCAGTGGCAGGAGCTTGCTCATTGTTGCTTCTTTGAGAACCACAAAGTAATTAACCATTCCAGTACTGGCTACAAAAGAGATAGCCACTCTCAACATTGGGCCAGATTTTTGCTTTATCCAGTGTTGGAAGTACTACAAAAAATTGAATAGCTATTCATCGTGTTTCATTGTTCCCTAAAGAGGCAACATGCTCTTTGTTATAAAGGCAACCTGGATTTTCCGACATACCATTTCATTTCAATGTCTGTGTGCCAAAGATGGAACAAAGTCTGGGTGCTGTAGACAAACAATCAAAACATGACAGTGACAAACACCCTGAGAGACCTCATTCGCCAACACGTGAACAGTGACATGTTGTTCACAGATGATAGGAGGTATGAGTGAGGCTGGGAAGAAGTAGGAAAGAAGAGGAGGCAGGGGCTTGATTTTTAATATGTTTGGGATGTAATATTTTTGCCAATTGAGCGTAACTTCATAAGACACAGTCCTGATAAATCAAAGACCTGTGGAAAGACATAAGGACCAACAGGCTTTATATTTCATCCTATTTTTCTCATGGCCCCTCTACATTTTTTCCTCTCCTTCTCTTCAGTCTTGAATACGATGCTTGGTCTCCTTTCACAACCATAAAATGGGATTAACAATTAAATTCTGAACTACAGAATGTTTAAAAAAAAAAGCCTATCAAATAGATATATAAAATAGATTTTAAGAACTTTTGGCAAGAGTCACTTTCTAAGAGAAAAGTAGGAGAAATTAATAACTTACTATTTTGTTTCTCACATCAGGATCTCTAAATACTCTGTGAAATATGTTTATTAATTTCATAGGGCATAAAATGAGTCTAAACGGTATCAAGCATAAAGGCTAGCTCTACTTTCAACTCACGCTTTCATCTTCTCCAGCAAATTTAAAAGTTTGATGAAACAATTAGGTTGGCTTTCATGTGAGACAAGAAAATACTTCCGGTGGAGTGGGCTACAGATTCCACATTTGTACCTATTCTTGCCGTGTACTTAATAGCATGCTTTGAAAAATTAGGTTATCTTCTGAACATGTCCTTGAAAAGTTGGCCCACCATTTTCCCTGACAGCTTATTATATTTCTTGGGGTTTTTTTTGCTAATTTACTTTTTTTTTTTCTAATTGGTTGGGTGGTTCAGCCAATTAAGCCCCCGACTCTTGTTTTCAGCTTTGATCATTATTTCTGGGTCGTGGAGTCAAGCCCCGTGCCAGCTCCACGCTTGGCGTGGAGTCTGCTTAGGATTTTCTCTCTCTCCTTCTCCCTCTGCCCCTACCCTGATACATGCTCTCTCTCTCTCTCTCACTTTCTCTCTCTCTCGAATAAATAAAATCTTTTTAAAAACTACTTATTAATTAATGAGTGTAATCAATCCATGTCTAGTGGCCAATGTTCCTTTCATTTTTAGGCAGATCTCAAGTCTTCCATTCTTCTTTCCTCAACACTGATCACTCAACACTGTTTAGTTATTCATTTCTTTTGGTATGCTATTTTGATTATTTCTTTTTTAAAAAAATACTATATATATATAAGAAGTATTGAAGCCTAATTAAAACCACATGAAACAAGGTATGTTTGCTTCCTGTATTTTTTTTTTGGAGATTAAACTCTTTAAGTTGGAAGAATTATTGCTTTTGCTTTTCAAGTTTAAAGTTATCATTTTATTTACTCACATATTTCACCTATGATTCTCTGTATAACTTCAAAACTTTTGGAGTATTTGGGTATTTAATTATAATTAGTATCATGCAAATGTTTCTGTTGTCTTGATTAAAGTTAGTTTTAAAGCATCTTGTTGCTGCTTACAGAATGAGAGAATGTCCTGGATCTGACCTTGGGGCCATCTGGTCTGGTGGCCACAGCATTCATGGATAACATTGACTCAACAGATATCCTGCCGTCTGCATCCAAAAAGATATAGATCACTCTTATCAAGGTACAGTCTTCTCAAGAACATTGAAAATCCAGTCAAAGAGAAAGCTCTTGACATAATTACAGAGTAAGTGATGTTTTAAGTTGTATATCTCTGACCCTCTCATTAGAATTCAGTGTCTGTAAAGACAAGCTCAATGTTACGTTCAACTTTGTAATTCTTCCCTCTTCTCTTCCCCTCTCCGCCTTAGTTTTTCTGGTCTAGTTGCCTCAGGGAAGACACCCAGGAAATGTCCACACTACATGACACTTGCCTATACCACATTCCTTCTTTCTTTTGTCCTTATTTCTCTTGGGTATTCAAACAGAATCTCCACGAAGACCTGTTCTCCTCAAGAATTTTGTCATGCTCCTGCCTAGAGGTCTCAAAACTTGTTGATGAGGTGATCACCACCCCACCCATAAAATCTTTTAAACTAACATATTTTATAATTACAATTCTGCACTCAATTCTCATTCTGAATGTGCAGGGTTTTTTTCCCCACCGCCAAGCAATTAACTCAATTTTGACACTATCTACCTGGAGATAGCATCAGATTTCAGAGGTTAAGCGCCCAAAGACCACCCCCAATTCAGATGCCAGTCCCAAGTCCAGATTGTCACCTGGGCTTCTGACCAATTGGCTATAATAGAGACGTTCCCAGAAAATTTCCATGACCTCCCCCTCATGTTCCATTAATATGCTAGAGTGGCTTACAGAACTCAAAGAAACAGATTGCTTACTACATTACCAGTTTATTATAAAAGGATATAACTTAGGCACAGCCAGATGCATAAAGCAAAGTATGTGGGAGGGGACAAAGAGCTTCCGTGTTGTCTCAGCACCCCACTCTCTCTGAATCTACACCTATTCACCAACTTGGAAGCTCTCTGAACCCCTTCCTTTTCGATTTTTATGGAGGCTTTATTACATAAGCACGAATGACTGAATCATTGGCTATTGAAGATTGAACTCAATCTCTAGCCCCTTTTCTCTCTTCAGAGGTGGGGAGGGGCTAGAAAATGGGACTGGAAGTTCCAATCCTCTAACCACACAGTTAGTTCCTCTGGTAACCAGTCCTCATCCTTAGGAGACCTAGAGTATTTTAAAAGTTACCCTATTTACACAGCAAAAGACACATTTATGGTTCTCCTCACTTAAAAAATGTCAGGGATTTTAGAAGCTCTGTGCCAGGAACAGGGACATAGGCCAAATATATGTATATTTCTTATTATAAATCACAGTATCACAACATGTATATATATATATATTTGCAAATAGATATTTTAATAAAATGAAATAAGGAAGAAATACATATTCTTGAAAGAAGTTTCATTTTCCTTATTGATGGTACAAAAGATTTTGCTTTCAGAATATGTATTATCAGTTTTAATGTTTTTGTTTTGTTTTTAGGGAAAGCAATTTTGAAAGTGATTTCTTTTTAAAAAACTTTGTTTAACACTTACAGGTGTACTAGTTGAAAAAGTAGGCTAATAACTTCAATTTATTTTGGTTCTTGATTTTTGTGGCTGTTATTTCTGAAAAAGACACTCTCAAAGACAGGGATATTCTTATAAAATCAGAATACTAGTTTTTTAACCCCACCCAATAATTTTGAAAACAATTTTGTTGAAATGTGGCTAGAGAATTTACATCTTCCCTAATGTCATTTGGTTGTTTTAGGAAATAAATTGAAGATGTTATAATTTTATACTTGTGACAAATAAGCAAATGTAAAGTTCCTTGGCTGTAATATATCAAAAAAGGTTTGGGAATCCTTTTTCCAAAGCTTTTAGGTATTCAGATGTAAGACTTTAAATAGATGACATAGTTACATTGTTTTTAGCAACAAAATCACTCCAAATTTTCCTCACAAGATTTTTTTTTCAAACTTTCTCTAGAGCATACATATCTTTCAAAATTGAGCCATTGCTTTTTCACTCTTTGTAGAAAATGGCACATTTACAGCTATATATGCCAGATCACTTACCATTGACAGTAGTTTCCTCATAATTTGGATGATAAAGAGCTTCTATTAGGGACACATGTCAATTGCACAATTTTCTTGTTTCCATGTGTCTGCCTTGCTAGTTATTTCTCAGCCAGAGTTTCCGTGACAGGAATCTTATTAATACACTTGACTATTTTGTCCATTACCTAAAGTAGATAATGTATTGAATTAATCAACTTAATGTAGCTTTACATTAATAAAATTAATGAATTTAAAATTAATGAAATTTAGCATATCACATTATTAAAAGCATATGAGGTTAAAAGAGTAGAAGAAAATATTTCCAAATCACATACCCAAAAGGACTTGAATCCAGAATATATAAAGAATTTTCTAAACCCAAAAATAAGAAAATAAATGAGTCAACAAAAGGGCAAAGAGAGGAAGAGATATTTTGCAGAAGAAAACAAAGAAAAGATAAGAATGGCAAATAGGTACATAAAAAGATATTTAATGTCATTAGCTGTTAGGAAAATGCAAATTAAAACCATAAATGAGGTACCACTCTGTACCTATTAGAATGACTAAAATAAAAAATACTGACAATACCAAATGCTGACAGGAATGTGGAACAACTAGAATTCTCACGTATTGCAGGTGGGGATGCAAAATGGTACAATCATTCTGGAAAATACTTTGATGGTTTCTTATAAAGTTAAACATATACAGAGGTGCCTTGGTAGCTTAGTCAGTTAACATCTGACTCTTGGTTTCAGCTCAGGTCATGATCTCATGGGTGGTGGGGAGTTCTGCTTGGGATTCTCTCCCTCTACCCCTGCCCCCACTCTCTTCTCTCTCTCTCTCATATAAATAAATCTTACCAAAAAAAGGTTAAACATATACTTACCATGTGACCCAGCAATTCCACTCTTGAATATCTACCCTAGATAAATGAAAACTATGTTCATTTAAAAACCTTCACACAAATGTTTAAATGGCTATTTTCATGATTGCCAAAATTGAAAACAACTCAAATGAACTTCAGTGGGTAAATGGATAAACCATGGATAGTCACACAAGGTAATATCACTCAGCAATAAACAGGAACAAGGAATTATACTGAGTCAAGAAGCCAGTCTCCAAAGGTCACTATTTTATGATTTCCTTTTTATAATATTCTCAAAAAGACAAGTCTATAGAGATGGAGAAATGATCAGTGGTTGCCAGGGATTATGGGTGGAGGAAAGCATGACTGTAAAGAGACAGCCTGAGACAGCTTTTTATGATGATGGAACTGCCCTGTATCCGAATTATGGTAGTGCCTATATGAACCTATGCATTTGCTAAATTTATAAAACTTCAAACTAAAAGAAAAAAGCCAAATATACTGTATTCATAATTTTAAAAAATAGAATTAAAAATAAAAAGCAAATGAGGCCATAGTCAACCCATCAGCATTTTGATCATTTGACATAAGGACAAAGTAAGGGCATAATACATGTTAATACAGCCTGATTTATTTCTTTTAGGTGAAAAGTAAATAGAAACAGAAACTTTCATGTTTTCCTGCAACTCAGTAGATTGTCCAAACACACACCTGACTGAAGACTGCTGCCCTAGACCCTTGCTATTCAAAGCATAGTCCTTGGATCAACAGCATTTTGCATCCCCTGGAAACTTCTTAGAACTCTGGGTGTGAGGTCCAGCAATCTGGGTTTCAACAGATCTGCCAGATGATTCTGATGATGATAAATTTTGAAAAACACTGCCCTGGAGTGTTTGTTAAAATATAGTTTCCTGGTCCCATCCCCAGACTTTCAGATTCAGAAGATCTGGTATAAAGGCCAAGAATTTTCATTTCTAAAAGTTCCCAGTTGATGTTGTTGCCCCTGGCCTGGGTGTCAAAATTTGAGGACTACTCCTATAGCCCACTGTACTCATTGTGCTAGCCACTAGCTACAAGTAGCTACTTAAATTTTAATTAATTAAAATGAAATAAAAATTAAAACTTTAGTTTCTAAAAAAAAATTAAAAAAAAAAACTTTAGTTTCTCTTTTTCACTAGCCCCATTCTGATTGCTCCACAGTCACATGATTTATCACATGCCTATTTAAGACACAGTTTCCTAAGTGGTCTAGGGAAGCAGTGCTCAGTAGAACCCAATGGTGATGGAAATACCTATACTTATGCTAATATAGTAGCTACTAGCCACATGTGGTTATTCAAATTTAAATTTTGATAAATTTCAATGAAATAAAATTAAAAATTTAATTCCTCAGTCATACTAGTCACACTTCAAGTACCTATTAACCACATGTGGCTAGTGGCTACCATATTAAATAGCACAGATATAGAATATTTTCATCTTGTGAAATGTTCTATTGGAAAGTTCTTTTCAAGATCATGGGTCAGGGAATGTTTTCTTCAAGTTCCCTGAATAGAAAATAGTAAATAATTGAGACTTCCACGCCCCAAGGTGTCTGTCACAACTATTTAACTCTGCCTTTGCAGCAGTCACAGACAGTAAGTCAACCAATGGGCATGACTATGTTCTGATGAAATGTTGTCTACAAAAAACAAGGCTCTGGTCTATAGATCATAGTTCTTGACCCTTGCTCTAGACCGTTCCCATCGTAAGCTTTCAAAGTCTCTGTGACCCTTCTTTCATATCACAAAATGAACACTTTTTATACTGATATAAAAACTGAAATGAAAGAGTCTTCAAGCAGCCTTCTTGGCTACTTTAATCCTGATTATGTCAAGACAATGTCCAAATGTTGCTGTAAAAAGATTAAGTAATATTATTGGTGGTGATTTAATGTCAAGTGAGGGGAAAGATTGGGTCTATGGCAAACCTAAAATGGAGATATCTTGATGCAGATTGAAACACTTTGGAACATATTGCTTTATTGGCTTGGAGTAAATAAATAACTACTCTGCAGCACTTTGTTTTCATTGTTTCATTTACTGCTTTAAATGTGTATCTCCTTATACCTTTTGCCATTATAACATCATGGCTAGTCAGTTCTTTTTGTGCAACAAAACGATATATGAAAATCATTCATTCTCTCTCTCTCTCTTTTTTTTTTTTTTTTTTTTTTTTTTGAGAAAGAGAGGGAGAGAGAGGTAGGGTGGGAGAGAGAATCTTAGGTAGACTCCATGCCCAGCATGGAGCCCAACACTGGGCTCGATCTCACAGCCCTGAGATCATGATCTGAGCCAAAACCAAGTCAGATGCCCCTCTCTCATTCTTTATATTAAAAAAACATTAAAAAACCGGGGGGAATCAGTCAACCACCTATCTGGTGCTTAAGAGGAAAAAAAAAATTACTAGTATTTTCTTTCAAGATGAAGAAATTTTTTCCTATATAATTTGGTTTAGTAAGTCTCTAAGTGCATATGATCTACCAGGCACTGGAAGACTACGAGATAAGCATGCAATGTTGCCTTTGCTAAGTATTTAATTGAGTGGTAAGGTTTAAAAGTACTTAGAATCTTGAAGTAGAAATGCATCTGTTGTTTTTCCCCACTTGATCTTCTCACAGGTCTGGTGGTTGTTCCCAGGAGCCTTTGGATTCCCAGGGGGAGTGGCTGAGAGGAGCTCCTGGTTGTTAATCCAAGTGCTCAAGATAATGGTCAAGTCCATTAGATAGAACTCTTTTTCAATTATTTTATTTTTACTTTTATCTGCCTTAATTATCCTTTCAATTTGTCTCCATTTAAATAAAAAATTTTTTTAAGTTTCAAAAAGAAAAAGCAAAGATAAGAAATCTACTGGCCCAAACCATCCAATAACAATGACTGTCAGCTCTCATCTAGTGAATGTCATTTCTAGGTAAGTAAGATTGGGGCACCCTGTTCCAGATGACAAATATTTTCTATCCAGGAAAATAGATACTTAGTCCTGCTGCATTTCCAAAAGGTTCCTAATGCTTGTGCTGTTTTGTTTGTTTGTTATCTGTTTGTTCTCTTTTAAGTGTTGTACTCAAATCTGTGGACCTTTTCATAGCCCAAACCTCAAAACAACAGGATCCTGGACGGATGAGCATCAAAAGACAAATGTCAGAATTCAATCTAACAATAAAAGGTGAGTAGTAGTAAAGGAAAGTCATAGGTCATTGTACTATAGTACAATCAGGTTACTAATACAGATTGTGGAGTTTTTACCTATTTTTTTTTTTAAAGATTTTATTTATTTGACTGAGAGAGAGATCACAAGTAGGCGGAGAGGCAGGCAGAGGGAGAGGGGGAAGCAGGCTCCCCGCTGAGCAGAGAGCTCCATCCCAGGACCCTGAGATCATGACCTGAGCTGAAGGCAGAGGCTTAACCCACTGAGCCACCCAGGAGCCCCAAGTTTTTACCTAATAAGGAAAAAAAAATATTCAAAATTAAATATTAGGGAAAAAAACTGTACTTTGGTAAATAGTAGCTTTTCTGTTATTCTGATAACTAACATTCTTTCTATTGACTATATATTGTCACTCTATAGGGAGAAGATTATTCAATTCTAAGTCAATTCAATGATCAGAAAAATGTCATAGTAAATGTTGAATTTTGAGATAATTGGATATATTAAAAACCTATCAAAGATTTTGGATACTCACAGGAATGGTCATTCTTATCAATGTACCATGTACATAATAGATGTGTGGCAAGTGTTTATTTGAGTGGTGAGTGAATTTAGAACTGAAACATTGAAAGTATAGGGCTCCTGTGCAAGCTTTCCCATTTCATGAGTTTATAGAAGACAAATGATCACACTTAAATAGGGTAGAGCTGATTAATCCATTGGACGAGAAAAATAAGGTGGATGTATCTAGCCGGGAGGAATAGATATCTGGGAAAGGAGTTCATCAGAATTTACAGATCAGTGGCATTGACACTCTGCTTTACATTGCTTTAAAATCACATTGTTTTTCAAATATTTGTCTTTCTGCCAAAGACATTACTCTCAGCCTCTGACTGACAGTTGATGAGTCATGCCTCCTGTAATCACATGCCGACTTATCTTGATCTTTCCATGTAAACAAGCAGAGGAAGAAGAGGCATGTTTAAAGTGAAATAGTACAGTAGAGTTTGCAAATGCTTTTCTCATTGAACAATGATTTGGAAGAGTAGCAAAGTCTGTGTAAGTACGTAAATGGTACCAATATGATATAAATGTAAAGGACATCCTTTAGATAATCACAGCATTTTGTCAAATTTAAGGTGCTAGCCAAAACTTAAATACTTCAGGTAAATAGAACAGTGTCTAGGGGTGCCTGGGTGGCTCAGTGGGTTAAAACCTCTGCCTTAGGCTCGGGTCATAATCTCAGGGTCCTGAGATCGAGCCCCGCATCGGGCTCTCTGCTCAGCGGGGAGCCTGCTTCCCCCTCTGTCTCTGCCTGCCTCTCTGCCTGCTTGTGATCTCTCTCTCTGTCAAATGAATAAATAAAATCTCTAAAAAAAAAAAAAAAAAAAGAACAGTGTCTAAATGGAAATACAAGACCAAAGAAGCAGTTTACTTAGTTATTAATATACCAGCTGTGGGAACATTGCTCTAGGAATATCCTGAGGAAATAGTTTTTTAATAAGTGATTAATTTGAAGAAGGTGTTTATAGTGTTTTGAACTAAAATCGTAAGTTAACTGAATAAATAAGCCTGTTTTTGTCTTAGTAAGAATTTTTCAGGTAATATATAAAAGCTAACAGATCCTCAGTGATGAAATCATTTGGAAACCCCATGCAGATGGTCATTTCAAAGATGTCCATAACAGTATACATCAGACTTGATCAAAGTTAGGATGGATTTTAACTTAAGGCAAAAATCAGCCAAATTTGGTAAAAGTGTGAACCCGATTTTGCAGACATAGTAATTATGGCTGTAAAAATGAACTATGACGGGACCAAATTAAAAAAAAGTTTGTGTAAATGTGTTAACAACTAAATACTGCAAATAAAACTGTCAACATTCGTGCTATGTTCCATTATACTTCATGTGGCAGAGAGTAAAATGATAGAACTGAAGTTCTCTCTGATTAATAAAAAAAAATCCCGCATCATTGGACCAATTCAAAAGTCTCTTTCTTGTTCGAGTAGACTGCTGAACAAAACTTTCTCAGCAGGTTTTAAGATTTATGCTAGCTTTAAGTGACAGAGTATACACAGGAATGTTAAAAGTAGAACTATTTCATAAGTAGAAACTGAATATGAGAGTATTTAAAACCATATTTTTTTTCAGTGTTTTTCACTATTTGGCCCACAGTTTTCTAATTCCCCACAATAACATACGAATTCAGATCTTAGCAAATATCTTAAGCACAATAATACTTAATTACTATATCTAATTTGTATATTACTACATACTTGTTTTATGCTATAAATATTAAAACTTTATCTCAGATTTCTAGTAATTGATTCCGTTGAGAATTAGTACAATAGATTGTGGTTCAGTTGGTGTTTTCTTTACTACTAATTATTCCCTTTGTTTCATTATTTCCTTGTTGGAGATATAGCACACTGTCACAATCAAGAAAAATGCAAATTTATATTTACAAATATTTAAGCAAAATCCTTCAATAGGTCATGAGCATTCTATGTGTTATCAACATTCCAAAGGTACTTAAAAAATGTTTTCCCCTCACAATATTTAGAAACAATTTCTCTAATTTTAAAAAAATTATTTGAGTATTTCAACTTTATATATTTAGATCATTGTTAATAAAGCACATTTTCCTATGGTACTGGATTAATTAGAAAAAATCACTAGGTATATGTTATTTGATAATTGAATTATAAAATTAACCTAAAGGGATATAGGATAAAGTAATAACAAATTATCTATAATAAGCTGTATTCCATCATGGACTTTGATAATAAAAAATAATAAAAATTAATCTAAGGAATATTTTTATAACAAATAAACAACCAAATATGTTTAAAGATCAGATTCCAGTTTTAAATAATAAATGGAATTGAATAAATAAAAATTCATCACTTGATGCAGTGATGAAAATATTTATTTAGAAACATTTTTTATTTCTTCTAAGAGTTTTTGGTCTACATTTTCATATATCAATGTCTACTTAGGCCTTTTGTTCTATTTCTTACTCAAAATAGGCTTACCGTCTTAAAAATTAAAGGTAATTGAAAGCAAAGTTATTATTTGACCACATAAGCAACCACTACCCAATCTCCAGTAGTTGTGTTCAGGGAAGATAAACCACATTGACAGGGAGAGCTGCTTTTGGTCTGCTCTGCTGCTAACACATACGTGATCTTGGGTAACCTGGAACCTCAATTTCTTCATCTTCAAAAAGAATTAGATGCTGTTTAACTTTGCTTCCAGTTCTGATATTCTGAAATTCTCTAAAGTTGTTTTGCTTGCCAGATACTAATATCAGTGGCATGCCAAAAACAAGGTTAAGGGTAACCTTACACAAAGCACCACATATGCAATCATATCTATGAAGAGCATGTAGTTTGAGCTAAATGAAAATCAAAAAACAACTTAATCAAAATTTGTGGGATGTGGCAAAAACAGTGCATAGAGGGAAATTTATAGCATTGAATGCATACATTAGAAATGAAGAAAGATCTGAGATTAATAATCTAAATTTCTATCATATGAAACTAGAAAAAGAAGGGCAAATTAAGCTCAAAAGAAGCAGAAGAAAATAAATAATAATAATTAAATCAGAAAGCAATAAAATTGAAAACAGGAACTCAATAGAGAAAAATCTCTATTAATGAAACCAAAAGCTGTTTCTTTGAAAAAATCAATAAAATTAATAAGCCTCTAGCCAAGTAAACTAAGAAAAAAGAGAGAAAATACAAATTAGTAATATCAGAAATGAAAGAGTGTGCATCATTACAGATCCCGTAAACATTAAAAGGATATTATGGACATAAAAAGAATATTATAAACAAATTTATGCTCAAAAATTTGATAACCTAGATGAAGTGAACCAGGCTTTTAAAAGACACAATCTGCTAAAATTCACACAGCAAGAAATAGACTATCTGAATTGGCCTATATCTATTAAAGAAATTCTATCAATACTTAAAAGCTTTCCAAAACAGAAAACACCAGATCTGGATAGGTTTGCTAGTGAATTTTTACCCAACATTTAACGAAGAAATTAAACAATTCTCTACAATCTCTTCCAGAAGATAGAAGCAGAGGAAATATTTTCTGATTCATTCTATGAGGCCAGAATTACTCTAATAACAAAATCAGACAATGATATTACAAGAAAAGGAAACTATAGACCAATATACCTCATGAAAATAGATGCAAAAATCCTAATCAAAATATTAGCAAATCAAATCTAACAATGTATAAAAAGAATTATACACCATGACTAAGTGGGATTTATCTCAGGTATGCAAGCCTGGTTTAACATTTGAAAATTAGTTAATCTACTCCAGCATATCAATCAGCTAAGAAAGAACAATCATCTGATCATAGTAATTGAGAGAAAAACCCAATACCCATTCATGAAATAAACTCTCAGTGAACTATACAGTGGAGCTTCTTCAACTTGATAAAGAACATCTACAAAAAACCTATAACTAACATCATTTTTAATGGTGAGAAATTCAAAGCCTTCCCACTATGATCAGATACAAAGCAAGGATATCCCTTCTCACCACTGCTTGTCAACCTTATACTGAAAGTTCTAGCTAATGCAAAAAAGACAAGAAAAGGAAATTAAAGGTACGCGATTTGAGAAGGAAGAAATAAAACTGTCTCTGTTCACAGATGACATGATCATCTATGTAGAAAAGTCAGAAAGAAATGACCAAAAAAAAAAAGTACAAAACTCTTGCAACTAATAGGCAATTACAGTAAGGCCATAGCACACAAGATTAATATATAAAAAACAAGTGCTTTACTGTATATCAGCAACAAACAAGTGGAATTTGAAATTAAAAACACAACGCCATTTACATTAGCATCCAAAAAAATGAAATATTTAAATATAAATCTAACCAAATATGTACAATATTTATATGAGAGAAACTATGAAATTCTGATGAATGAAATTAAAAAAAAAAATAAAGAAAATGGAGATATCCATGTTCATGGATAGGAAAACTCAATATTCTTATGATGCATATACCAATCAAAAGCAAATCAAAGCAATACCAATCAAAATCTCAACAGATTATTTTCTGGATATCAACAAACCAATTCTAAAATTTCTATGGAGAGGCAAAAGCTCCAGAATAGCCAACATGATATTAATAAAGAACAAAGATGGAGGTCTGACACTACTTGACTTCAAGGATAATTACAAAGCTACAGTAGTCAGGATAGTGTGGTATTGGTAAAAGAATAGGCAAGCAGATCAACGGAAGAGAATGAAGAGCCCAGAAAGAGACCCATATAAATATGGTCAACTGATCTCTGACAAAGAGTCAAACATAGTATAATGGAGCAAATATAGTCTTTTCAACAAATAGTGCTGGAACAACTGGACAAACACATGCAAAAAGAAAAAAAATCTAGACACAAACCTCATAAAAATTAATTCAAAATAGATTGTAGACTAAATGTAAAACACAAAACTAGAAGATAACATAGGAGAAAACCTAGGTGATGCTTTATAGATACAATATTAAAGGCAATATCCATGAAAGAAATAACTGATAAGTTGGATTTTACTAAAATTAAGAAATTCTGCTCTGCTAAAGATGATATCAAGAAGAAAAGCCACAGACTGGGAGAAAATACTTGCAAAAAACACACCTGGTAAAGGACTGTCATCCACAAAATACAAAAAACTCTTAAAACTCAACAATAAGAAAGTAGACAACCCATTAAAAAATGGTCCAACAACCCTAATAGATACCTCACCAAAGAAGATATGCAGATAACAAATAAGCATATGAAAAGGTGTTTCACATCCTATATTATCAGGGAAATGCAAATCAAAACAGCGAGATTCTACACACCTATTAAAATGACCAAAATCTGAAACACGGACAACACTGGTGAGGATCTGGAACAAGAATTCTCATTGATTGCTGGAAGGGATGCAAAAGAGTACAACCCCTCTGGAAGATAATTAGTGGCTTCCTACAAAACTAAATATACACTTCCCATATGATCCAGGAGTCACATTCCTACTGGGATTTACCCAAGGAAATTGAAAATTGATGTTCACACAAACATCTGCACACAAATGTTTATAGAAGCCTTATTCATAATTGCCAAAACTTGGAGGCCACTAAGATGTCTTTCAGTAGGTGATGGATAAATAAACTGTAGTACATTCAGTCAATAAAATATTATCCAGTACTAAAAAGAAATGGACTACCAAATTATGGAAAGATATGGAGAAATCTTAAATGCATATTACCAAGTGAAACAAGCCAATCTGAAAAGGCTATGTATAGTATGATTCCAACATGACATTCTGGAAAAGGCAAAACCAAAAAGGGGGTAGTAAAAAGATCAGCAGTTGCCAGGGACTGGGTGCAAGGGGTCAAAATGGCAAGGAATGACTAGACAGAGCACAATGTGACTTTTAGAGCCCTGAAAATATTCTGTTGGATACTGTAATGATAGATACCTGTCGTGACACATTAGTTCAAACTCAGAATATACAACACTAAAAGTGAACTGTAATGTAAACTATGGACTTCGGGTGATTATGATGTGACAATGTAGGTTTGTCAATTATAAAAACTGTACCATTCTGGTGGGGGATGTTGATAATTAGGTAGGCGGTGAGTGCGGAAGAGCAGAAAATATATGGGAAATTTCAGTACCCGCCTCTTAATTTTGCTTAGAACCTAAAGATGCCCTAAGAAAATAAAATGTTAGTAAACATTTTATAAGCAAAAAATTAAATAAAAATATCTAAAGATAGAAAAAAAAAAAACCAAGTAACAGTGGTAGGAATAATAGGACATGTTTGCATAAAATAGAGCTTTTGTAAAATGAAAGAAAAAAATGTAATGAGATGTAATATGCCAGCACTGTCAAAGCTATGTTTAGGGTACACAACGCAATACTGACTCAAAGCGAATATAATTAACACTGCCATCAGCAACTGAAGGTCTTAATTTCTTAAAACGCAAGACCATGACGATTTCTTTCTGTCACATCACAATCTAGAACAGAGCTCTTCATACAAGTAGGTGCTATGTAAATGTGTTTTTAATCATTTGGCAGAGGGTGTCTATTGGAATAGGCTGAGAAATCTGCACACATTTAGTAAGTGAGTGACAAACATAGGCAGAAAACCACCAACCCCAAAAGGCAATCTTTTTGTCCTTAATATAAAGAACAAATGTGCAGTACTCTCCAGGAAGAATCATTGCACAGAAATTAGCCTCTAGGTCAATAATGAAATGCTTAAGACATAGTCAGGAACAGAAATCTGGGACGTGAAAGACAATGATATTTTTGTATGTCTATAGGACTCTAAGCACCATTTTATAAACCATTAAAAGCTGTCAGTTTTCCCATGACATATTATATTCTCATAAAAAGACACAAATGCTAAATTAAGTTTGAATTTGAATTAGCAAAGCATAAGAAAATCAATTTAAGTGTTCCCAGTGCAATCTCAACCCTTGCACTCTTGCTTTGCATCTGTGTATTTCATTAGTATATTTTGTTACATGATCATGTAATATTTATGCAGTAACATAATACACTCTGTACATCTAAGATTAGAGAAAAAGTGCAGTTCCTTTCCATTATTTCGTGCCCTTTATCTGCTGAACACTCTGTAACATTACCCGGGGTTTGGTGATTATGTAATGAGGGCTCCATTTTAATACACTCTGCACAGTTGGAGGATTGCTGTGGGAATCTTTGCTCTGCAAATCCTGAGTTTTGGAACAATTAAAGTCTTGGTTTTAATGTTACATTCACCTCATTTTTTCCCCCAAATATTTTGCTTTTTCCCCTTAAAACCCATAAGTACTGCAGTAGAAGAAATGTAACAAGAATTATAGGAAAAAGTTCTACAGGAGATGAAATAACAGCTGCCATCTGGTGCATAGCAGATGTGTGTTCCACGAACTTTTTTTCTTTTGAGTTCTCCTATCCAAGTCCTGGCCAGACCCAAACACTATGCCTAGCTTATGAGATCTGACAACTTTACAGCCCCAGGCTGGATGACTGCAGGCTTGTGTTTTTCCTTGAATTCACTGAAGCCCCAGGGAATAAACTAACAGGTTCAAGAATGATACCCAAAATTATTTTCCCCCAGAATGCTGTGAAGGACCGACTTTAAGTTCCCTTATAAGAAATAAAGGGCAGATAGTTTTCAATAAAGGAACATTAAAGATTCTGTACCTTCGAAGATAGATATTCAGGATTTGGCCTCTTTAGTAGATGCCATCCCAGTCCCAGAGAAAGGAACCACCTGGAGAGCCATGTTGTTTCTTCCATCCAGGTAAAATAGGTCAACCCTGATTAGCCATTAATATTTGTACAAGTAAAACCCTACGGAAACTGATAAAGCCACCTGCTTCCTAGCACCTGGTCATGGGTCCTGCAATTTGTAGGGCTAGAGATTCCTGTCAGAAAGCACTGACACGTGTGAAAAGTAATTAGAAGTTTGAAGGGCTGTAACCTTTGTGATTTTATAAATTGAGGCAGAATTGTTTTTAAAAGTTTGAATGACCGAATTAAAATTAAAAATCTTTTTTTTTTCAAAATAGTCCATGGAAATGGTATTTTCTTTATAAAAAAAATTTGTGTTTGCTTCAAGAGCTACTTACATTGGCTCGCAGATTTTTGTCATGGTGCCTGTTTTTAAGGATCAGATTTGTCTATTGTTAATGCTTTGTGATCATGATGCGCTTGACATGCCCTTAGAGTTCAACAGTTCTGTGTGTGTGTGTGTGTGTGTATAAATGACATTTTTGTCCCTTTAGCTTCCAACTATGTGGCACTACAGAACTCAATCAAGCAAATATGGGTGACAGTAACTATAGTTCTGAGACAGTGCAAGGGTAATTGTTGGAACTCTCTTCTTTACTAGCACGCTCCATGTTTTTTCTTCTCTATATGGCCCCAGAGTGGCTCAGATTTCCACTCATGGTCATTAATCATTTTTCTCTTTAGAGCCACTGTCAGATAGAAACTTATTTTATTTCCTTAGCGCCTCAACCATAGCTGAGGTTCTAGATGCGCCACTGAGGGCCTTCCTGGTATTTTCATGCATTTGTGAAGGGTTTGTCTCCTTTCTTGGTTTATTCTTCTGCCTTACTATTGTTTCTGATGTTGTGGGTTCATAATACAAGCGTGACTTTAATATTGTCCACTGTGTCATGAAAGCCATGCTCATCACCATCATTACCTTTACTTCAATTCATTCCTTCTCTGACTTCACTTCCAGGAATGAATCCCATCCTGTGCACTTGTGGTAATAGGATAAAATCTACAGACTAAATTCAAGATTATTTATTAGTCGGTCATGGAATTAATGTGTTAATAACGCACAAATGTACATAAAAATCATTACCGAATGCAGAATAGTCCACTGTAAAGTTGTATGTATGTCAATCAATAAACAATAATATGGTTATATTACCATATACCATATATAACAAAAATATGGTTAATTTAATTGGAAATCACTGGGATAATGCCTATTATTGGCCTCCCAAATAGGGTGGCTTTGAGGTCTGAGTCGTTATAATAGCTCAGTTTTACAACACTTTTATTGAGTTAATACAATAGTTCTACTCTCCGGAAGTCTGAAACAGGTTCCTGAGCAGGGGTTGGGAGATGGGGTTTGAAAACTGAAAACAACACTATTTTCTGCCCATACATGAAACAATCCCAAAAGCAGAACACAGTATTCTACTTGTAAGACTAGACTGAAAATATTCCCAGTCCAGGCCTAAAAACCCTGTTTGATATCCTACCTGACTTTCCCCTTCTAAAACACTACGAAGATTTTGTAAAGATGGTATTCTTCCTCATCTAATAAATTTGCTTCCCCTTGATCAACTGGTGTTTCCAGTGGACTTTAAGGAGTCAGTAGTGTACAAACCTAGAGTTTCCATAAGGATCTAACCAACATCTTTTCATTGCTTTGTGCAATACCTGCAGAAGTGAATTCCCCTGAGGCTCCCTGATTCTCCAAGCTAGACGTTCAGGTTCCATGATGTAATCATCAGATCTGCTTGACATGTAAAAATCCTGAGTTAGATTCCCAGTGGACCCAAATTACTTGTTTCCATTCAAAAGAAATTATGAGGAGCTCTTGATCCTCTAAGCTGGGATTGAAGGGGGTCCTCCAAATCCAAGTGAGGTATGACCTAAATCGGGTCTAAGCTCTAGTTTCCTTTCATCAGCTCATAAAAATTGTTTATTTTCTCAATGAAGAATAAAGCACTTTATGAATTCTTTAATGATCAACTAGAAAACATCCCCTCCCTTTTTTTTTTTTTTTAACATTTTGGTTTATATTCCTATCTGTCCCACTGTTAGGAGTCCATAAGAGAAAGTCCACAGGGAGAGAAGGTACATAGATCCAGTAAGTCCATCCCCAAGGACCAGAGAGTTCAGAAGCTCATGTAAGACTGGCATCCTTTGGACAAAATTTGCAGTATGCCTGGAGTGAATATAGTTTATTGTCATAAATTATGTGTTAATAAAAGTAATTTAAAATAAACATTTAAGAATTTTCCTGAGCCTTGTCTTTGCATCTCTAGAAATGCTTTATTTAGTTTTGTCTGCCCTGAGCTCCCAGCTGTTGGCAACCTATCTTTGGCCAGGTCTAAAAACACAAAGCGGGAGCTACCACCTCCTTCTGACTTTTACCATCTATGACGGTCTCTTTTCATGTATTCACTCTTGTGTATGTCTCTCCAACATAATCCTAGCCAGGAAAACCTGAAATTTCAATAGCCACTTTGGGAAACTTTGGGCATGAACAAGAATGTTTATTTAAGAGAGGCACTAAAACAAATAGATTATAGAGAGATTCTCTGACTGATTTGTCTTTCTCAATGAAAGATTTCTTTGTTTAAAATAGGAAACTCTCCCTTTCTGGTGACCATACTTCAAAGTTTTATGTACAATTAAAAAGCACACGACTTGACGAAGTAGCAATAAGTCTGTGTTACTGTTTAAATCAGCTATAATAATTTCCTCTCTCTTTTTTTCTATGTGTATATGTATGTGTGTATGTGTGTGTGTATATGTGCATGTGTGTGAAAATGGATTCTCCTGAACCTCAGGCTTCTATTCTGGCAGAGAACAAGATCATTTGCCTTTTGTAGTGATCATTTAATATCTATTTGAAACCTTTTCTTCTCACTTTCTTCTCCTACTCTTTTTTCAGAGATTTAGAGAGTAATTGATCAGAAAATAGGTGTTTTGGGGGCTGCCTGTGGTTAAGCGTCCATCTCCTGGTTTCGGCTCGGGTCATGATCTAAGGGTTGTAAGATTGAGCCTCGCATAGGGCTCCGTGGTCAGCATGGATTCTGCTTGGGATTCTCTCTCTCTCCCTCTCCCTCAGCCCCTCTCCTCGTTCTCTCTCTCTCAAATAAATAATCTTTTAAAACAATATGTGTTTTGTTATTCTGTACATACTCTAGGAACATCTAGCTCAGATAAGCAGTCAGTAATTTCCAAAAACAAAAACAAACAGTTCTAATGTTATTTTTTTCTTGCCAAAACTATAAATCAGAAGAAAAAGTTTATTTGTGAATTGAATAATGGTCTTGTTAGATGAAAAGAAAACCTAAGCACATAGAGCTTCTGACATGAATTCAGAATCTTAATTTATTTTTCCGATATATAAATACAGAGGTTCATTTCTATTTTTTAAGTTCATGCAATATAAATAGATGATTACTTAGATAAATTAGAGTGATTAATTCTAATTTGACAATAATTTTAGTGTTCTTTATATATCACTACCAGAAAAAGTAGTGCAACCACAATATTTTAACTAACACATAATTTGGGTTTAATTTCTCGTGTTTTAAACTTTTTAAACTTCCTACACTAATTCCATGAGTTCCGCAAATTATCATTATTTTTATACACCTATATTAAAATGTTTAATTAAGTGAAACTGAATAATAGATATCTTTTTAATATTGTATATTCTTATGCTATAAATTAAAAGGATTTAATGTGTCAACTTAACTCAAAATTTCCAGATTTATAGTTAACTTGGAGACCTTCGCCTCATATATAACTATATTTAATAAATTATTTTTGATAGACAAGCTCTAAATATGAAATAAGTACTAAAAAAACTAGTGACTAAATATTATTTTAAATAATATTTTTCTTTATTTTTATACATGAAATGGGTACCTATGGAGTAGGATGTATAATTCCCTTTAAATTATATTATACATAAGTTTATTCCAACAGCTTAAAATATGCACAGTTGCATAAAATATGTGTTTATGGGGAAAAAAGTTGCTTAATAACTATTGATGTACTACCTTCTAGTTCTTTCTACTGTTTACACATCAAAAAATTTGGGTCCTTTAGTTAAAGATTGTAATTAATATAAATGAATACAGAAAAATGGGCATATGTACACAATATAATAAATATGGTTTATCTGGTTTTTAAAAGAATGGTCCTAGGTTATTGAAATAGTAATGTTAAAATAATACATATATACTGATTGTGTGTAGGTGATTTAGTTGATTATATTTAAGGATAAGATTAAAAACTTCAACTTTATCATCCCTTTGCATAGATGTATATCTATCTAAACATATACATAAAAAGATATCAATATTGAATCAGAGATGTATAAATAATAAAAGAAATCAAATTTAACAGTATACTGTAAATATAAAATTTCCATGACAAGAAAACTTTGTTTATCTGACAAGGACTATATCAGATACTATTAACAATTGACACAACAGTAAAATTCGAGAGTGTTGGTCATTAGATTCACATTTCTCAGTTGAAAACACAAACATCTTTTATGAATCATGTTCCAACCAGAGACATTCTTAGGAATCTTCCAAAAGCAGATGACATTTGGGAAGATAAAGCTTCCACTCAAAGCTTGTGTATACAAAGATGACTATAAACAGCTTCTAAGCAAGACTCATAAACAAGAGCCACAGATTGTTACACTTCAATCTGCATGCTTTATGTCTTATTTTCTCAGTGATTTTCTTTCCTCTTAGCTATTATAAGGTTCTGGGTTTTTAACAGACTCTTATTATCTCTTAATTTTGACATTTGTAAGATGCTTATCCTTAATATTGCCTTTAGTGTTCCTAGTCTCTCTTTGGTATAAATTCAGTGCCTGACTAAAATTTGCTTATGATTTGGCAAACAACATACAATCAAAATGATTATTGGGTTTGTGCACATTTTCCTAGATGCCACCAAGCTTCTTTTGACCACTAGAACTAGGTATTCAAGAGGCATCCCCTATATGAGCTATATGCACCTGTCTGCTGTGGTAGGGCCACATCTGTGGCATGGGGGTAAGCAGGGCTGGCACTCAGCCCAGCTGTGACATGTGGCCACACTGGGGCAGGAGTAGGCTGGGTTATACTCAGCATGGCTATAACACACAGTTATGCTTGGGTATGGGAGTAGGCTGTCACCTGGTCTGGATGCTGTGTCTAAGTGCTGCAGAGGTAGGTGGGGTTTTCAGCTGTGTGCACCCACTGACCATAGCAAGTTAGAATGGCAGTTCCAAAATGCACCCATCAGTGCCAACCTTAGCAAGGTAGGATGAAGTCACAAATATGGTGCTTACCAGTGTTTCCATCCTCACAGAAAGTCCCAATAGTTTCCTGCCTCTCTAGTAGACAGTTTAAGATTAGTAGGTGGGTCTCCTTCACATATGGTTGACACTCTTCAAATTGGTGTTTTTGTGCTGGGTCCTAGGGAGAGTGAGTCTGCACACAAGTCCTTTAAGAGAAGGCTCTCTGTTCTTTACAGTTCTATGGTTTTTCTGGATATAATTCCTATTGGTTTTCAAAGCCCAGCATTTAGGGGTCTTACCTTTTGTGTAAGATCTAAAGGTTGAGGTGCCCGATGTGGGATGCGAACTCCTTATTCCTCAGGAAAAAGTCCTGTGCTTTTGAGATCTCTCCTGATTATGTATTGTTAGGCACGGGGTGGAGGTTTTTGTTGGTGAGATGATGTCTCTGTCTCTCCTATCCATGCTGATGCTGTTTTTTAGTCCTTTGTTATGGAAGCTTTGTTCATCCAGTCTTCTGGGATTTTTCAGAGTAAATTTTTCCATATGTTGTTGTATATTTATTGTGTCCATGGGTGGGAGGGAGTTTAGAATTTTCCTATGCAACCATCTTGAACCCCTACATTGTTTTTAATTTTAAAAGTTGCTTAATGGCTTAATCCAATTACTAAGGAAACCAAAAGATTAATTTACAAGTGACTCTTATCAAAAGAAGCTTGGTGGCATCTAGGAAAATGTGCACAAACCCAATAATCATTTTGATTGTATGTTGTTTGCCAAATCATAAGCAAATTTTAGTCAGGCACTGAATTTATACCAAAGAGAGACTAGGAACACTAAAGGCAATATTAAGGATAAGCATCTTATAAATGTCAAAATTAAGAGATAATAAGAGTCTGTTAAAAACCCAGAACCTTATAATAGCTAAGAGGAAAGAAAATCACTGAGAAAATAAGACATAAAGCATGCAGATTGAAGTGTAACAATCTGTGGCTCTTGTTTATGAGTCTTGCTTAGAAGCTGTTTATAGTCATCTTTGTATACACAAGCTTTGAGTGGAAGCTTTATCTTCCCAAATGTCATCTGCTTTTGGAAGATTCCTAAGAATGTCTCTGGTTGGAACATGATTCATAAAAGATGTTTGTGTTTTCAACTGAGAAATGTGAATCTAATGACCAACACTCTCGAATTTTACTGTTGTGTCAATTGTTAATAGTATCTGATATAGTCCTTGTCAGATAAACAAAGTTTTCTTGTCATGGAAATTTTATATTTACAGTATACTGTTAAATTTGATTTCTTTTATTATTTATACATCTCTGATTCAATATTGATATCTTTTTATGTATATGTTTAGATAGATATACATCTATGCAAAGGGATGATAAAGTTGAAGTTTTTAATCTTATCCTTAAATATAATCAACTAAATCACCTACACACAATCAGTATATATGTATTATTTTAACATTACTATTTCAATAACCTAGGACCATTCTTTTAAAAACCAGATAAACCATATTTATTATATTGTGTACATATGCCCATTTTTCTGTATTCATTTATATTAATTACAATCTTTAACTAAAGGACCCAAATTTTTTGATGTGTAAACAGTAGAAAGAACTAGAAGGTAGTACATCAATAGTTATTAAGCAACTTTTTTCCCCATAAACACATATTTTATGCAACTGTGCATATTTTAAGCTGTTGGAATAAACTTATGTATAATATAATTTAAAGGGAATTATACATCCTACTCCATAGGTACCCATTTCATGTATAAAAATAAAGAAAAATATTATTTAAAATAATATTTAGTCACTAGTTTTTTTAGTACTTATTTCATATTTAGAGCTTGTCTATCAAAAATAATTTATTAAATATAGTTATATATGAGGCGAAGGTCTCCAAGTTAACTATAAATCTGGAAATTTTGAGTTAAGTTGACACATTAAATCCTTTTAATTTATAGCATAAGAATATACAATATTAAAAAGATATCTATTATTCAGTTTCACTTAATTAAACATTTTAATATAGGTGTATAAAAATAATGATAATTTGCGGAACTCATGGAATTAGTGTAGGAAGTTTAAAAAGTTTAAAACACGAGAAATTAAACCCAAATTATGTGTTAGTTAAAATATTGTGGTTGCACTACTTTTTCTGGTAGTGATATATAAAGAACACTAAAATTATTGTCAAATTAGAATTAATCACTCTAATTTATCTAAGTAATCATCTATTTATATTGCATGAACTTAAAAAATAGAAATGAACCTCTGTATTTATATATCGGAAAAATAAATTAAGATTCTGAATTCATGTCAGAAGCTCTATGTGCTTAGGTTTTCTTTTCATCTAACAAGACCATTATTCAATTCACAAATAAACTTTTTCTTCTGATTTATAGTTTTGGCAAGAAAAAAATAACATTAGAACTGTTTGTTTTTGTTTTTGGAAATTACTGACTGCTTATCTGAGCTAGATGTTCCTAGAGTATGTACAGAATAACAAAACACATATTGTTTTAAAAGATTATTTATTTGAGAGAGAGAGAACGAGGAGAGGGGCTGAGGGAGAGGGAGAGAGAGAGAATCCCAAGCAGAATCCATGCTGACCACGGAGCCCTATGCGAGGCTCAATCTTACAACCCTTAGATCATGACCCGAGCCGAAACCAGGAGATGGACGCTTAACCACAGGCAGCCCCCAAAACACCTATTTTCTGATCAATTACTCTCTAAATCTCTGAAAAAAGAGTAGGAGAAGAAAGTGAGAAGAAAAGGTTTCAAATAGATATTAAATGATCACTACAAAAGGCAAATGATCTTGTTCTCTGCCAGAATAGAAGCCTGAGGTTCAGGAGAATCCATTTTCACACACATGCACATATACACACACACATACACACATACATATACACATAGAAAAAAAGAGAGAGGAAATTATTATAGCTGATTTAAACAGTAACACAGACTTATTGCTACTTCGTCAAGTCGTGTGCTTTTTAATTGTACATAAAACTTTGAAGTATGGTCACCAGAAAGGGAGAGTTTCCTATTTTAAACAAAGAAATCTTTCATTGAGAAAGACAAATCAGTCAGAGAATCTCTCTATAATCTATTTGTTTTAGTGCCTCTCTTAAATAAACATTCTTGTTCATGCCCAAAGTTTCCCAAAGTGGCTATTGAAATTTCAGGTTTTCCTGGCTAGGATTATGTTGGAGAGACATACACAAGAGTGAATACATGAAAAGAGACCGTCATAGATGGTAAAAGTCAGAAGGAGGTGGTAGCTCCCGCTTTGTGTTTTTAGACCTGGCCAAAGATAGGTTGCCAACAGCTGGGAGCTCAGGGCAGACAAAACTAAATAAAGCATTTCTAGAGATGCAAAGACAAGGCTCAGGAAAATTCTTAAATGTTTATTTTAAATTACTTTTATTAACACATAATTTATGACAATAAACTATATTCACTCCAGGCATACTGCAAATTTTGTCCAAAGGATGCCAGTCTTACATGAGCTTCTGAACTCTCTGGTCCTTGGGGATGGACTTACTGGATCTATGTACCTTCTCTCCCTGTGGACTTTCTCTTATGGACTCCTAACAGTGGGACAGACAGGAATATAAACCAAAATGTTAAAAAAAAAAAAAAAAGGGAGGGGATGTTTTCTAGTTGATCATTAAAGAATTCATAAAGTGCTTTATTCTTCATTGAGAAAATAAACAATTTTTATGAGCTGATGAAAGGAAACTAGAGCTTAGACCCGATTTAGGTCATACCTCACTTGGATTTGGAGGACCCCCTTCAATCCCAGCTTAGAGGATCAAGAGCTCCTCTTAATTTCTTTTGAATGGAAACAAGTAATTTGGGTCCACTGGGAATCTAACTCAGGATTTTTACATGTCAAGCAGATCTGATGATTACATCATGGAACCTGAACGTCTAGCTTGGAGAATCAGGGAGCCTCAGGGGAATTCACTTCTGCAGGTATTGCACAAAGCAATGAAAAGATGTTGGTTAGATCCTTATGGAAACTCTAGGTTTGTACACTACTGACTCCTTAAAGTCCACTGGAAACACCAGTTGATCAAGGGGAAGCAAATTTATTAGATGAGGAAGAATACCATCTTTACAAAATCTTCGTAGTGTTTTAGAAGGGGAAAGTCAGGTAGGATATCAAACAGGGTTTTTAGGCCTGGACTGGGAATATTTTCAGTCCAGTCTTACAAGTAGAATACTGTGTTCTGCTTTTGGGATTGTTTCATGTATGGGCAGAAAATAGTGTTGTTTTCAGTTTTCAAACCCCATCTCCCAACCCCTGCTCAGGAACCTGTTTCAGACTTCCGGAGAGTAGAACTATTGTATTAACTCAATAAAAGTGTTGTAAAACTGAGCTATTATAACGACTCAGACCTCAAAGCCACCCTGTTTGGGAGGCCAATAATAGGCATTATCCCAGTGATTTCCAGTTAAATTAACCATATTTTTGTTATATATAGTATATGGTAATATAACCATATTATTGTTTATTGATTGACATACATACAACTTTACAGTGGACTATTCTGCATTCGGTAATGATTTTTATGTACATTTGTGCGTTATTAACACATTAATTCCATGACCGACTAATAAATAATCTTGAATTTAGTCTGTAGATTTTATCCTATTACCACAAGTGCACAGGATGGGATTCATTCCTGGAAGTGAAGTCAGAGAAGGAATGAATTGAAGTAAAGGTAATGATGGTGATGAGCATGGCTTTCATGACACAGTGGACAATATTAAAGTCACGCTTGTATTATGAACCCACAACATCAGAAACAATAGTAAGGCAGAAGAATAAACCAAGAAAGGAGACAAACCCTTCACAAATGCATGAAAATACCAGGAAGGCCCTCAGTGGCGCATCTAGAACCTCAGCTATGGTTGAGGCGCTAAGGAAATAAAATAAGTTTCTATCTGACAGTGGCTCTAAAGAGAAAAATGATTAATGACCATGAGTGGAAATCTGAGCCACTCTGGGGCCATATAGAGAAGAAAAAACATGGAGCGTGCTAGTAAAGAAGAGAGTTCCAACAATTACCCTTGCACTGTCTCAGAACTATAGTTACTGTCACCCATATTTGCTTGATTGAGTTCTGTAGTGCCACATAGTTGGAAGCTAAAGGGACAAAAATGTCATTTATACACACACACACACACACACAGAACTGTTGAACTCTAAGGGCATGTCAAGCGCATCATGATCACAAAGCATTAACAATAGACAAATCTGATCCTTAAAAACAGGCACCATGACAAAAATCTGCGAGCCAATGTAAGTAGCTCTTGAAGCAAACACAAATTTTTTTTATAAAGAAAATACCATTTCCATGGACTATTTTGAAAAAAAAAAGATTTTTAATTTTAATTCGGTCATTCAAACTTTTAAAAACAATTCTGCCTCAATTTATAAAATCACAAAGGTTACAGCCCTTCAAACTTCTAATTACTTTTCACACGTGTCAGTGCTTTCTGACAGGAATCTCTAGCCCTACAAATTGCAGGACCCATGACCAGGTGCTAGGAAGCAGGTGGCTTTATCAGTTTCCGTAGGGTTTTACTTGTACAAATATTAATGGCTAATCAGGGTTGACCTATTTTACCTGGATGGAAGAAACAACATGGCTCTCCAGGTGGTTCCTTTCTCTGGGACTGGGATGGCATCTACTAAAGAGGCCAAATCCTGAATATCTATCTTCGAAGGTACAGAATCTTTAATGTTCCTTTATTGAAAACTATCTGCCCTTTATTTCTTATAAGGGAACTTAAAGTCGGTCCTTCACAGCATTCTGGGGGAAAATAATTTTGGGTATCATTCTTGAACCTGTTAGTTTATTCCCTGGGGCTTCAGTGAATTCAAGGAAAAACACAAGCCTGCAGTCATCCAGCCTGGGGCTGTAAAGTTGTCAGATCTCATAAGCTAGGCATAGTGTTTGGGTCTGGCCAGGACTTGGATAGGAGAACTCAAAAGAAAAAAAGTTCGTGGAACACACATCTGCTATGCACCAGATGGCAGCTGTTATTTCATCTCCTGTAGAACTTTTTCCTATAATTCTTGTTACATTTCTTCTACTGCAGTACTTATGGGTTTTAAGGGGAAAAAGCAAAATATTTGGGGGAAAAAATGAGGTGAATGTAACATTAAAACCAAGACTTTAATTGTTCCAAAACTCAGGATTTGCAGAGCAAAGATTCCCACAGCAATCCTCCAACTGTGCAGAGTGTATTAAAATGGAGCCCTCATTACATAATCACCAAACCCCGGGTAATGTTACAGAGTGTTCAGCAGATAAAGGGCACGAAATAATGGAAAGGAACTGCACTTTTTCTCTAATCTTAGATGTACAGAGTGTATTATGTTACTGCATAAATATTACATGATCATGTAACAAAATATACTAATGAAATACACAGATGCAAAGCAAGAGTGCAAGGGTTGAGATTGCACTGGGAACACTTAAATTGATTTTCTTATGCTTTGCTAATTCAAATTCAAACTTAATTTAGCATTTGTGTCTTTTTATGAGAATATAATATGTCATGGGAAAACTGACAGCTTTTAATGGTTTATAAAATGGTGCTTAGAGTCCTATAGACATACAAAAATATCATTGTCTTTCACGTCCCAGATTTCTGTTCCTGACTATGTCTTAAGCATTTCATTATTGACCTAGAGGCTAATTTCTGTGCAATGATTCTTCCTGGAGAGTACTGCACATTTGTTCTTTATATTAAGGACAAAAAGATTGCCTTTTGGGGTTGGTGGTTTTCTGCCTATGTTTGTCACTCACTTACTAAATGTGTGCAGATTTCTCAGCCTATTCCAATAGACACCCTCTGCCAAATGATTAAAAACACATTTACATAGCACCTACTTGTATGAAGAGCTCTGTTCTAGATTGTGATGTGACAGAAAGAAATCGTCATGGTCTTGCGTTTTAAGAAATTAAGACCTTCAGTTGCTGATGGCAGTGTTAATTATATTCGCTTTGAGTCAGTATTGCGTTGTGTACCCTAAACATAGCTTTGACAGTGCTGGCATATTACATCTCATTACATTTTTTTCTTTCATTTTACAAAAGCTCTATTTTATGCAAACATGTCCTATTATTCCTACCACTGTTACTTGGTTTTTTTTTTTTTTTTCTATCTTTAGATATTTTTATTTAATTTTTTGCTTATAAAATGTTTACTAACATTTTATTTTCTTAGGGCATCTTTAGGTTCTAAGCAAAATTAAGAGGCGGGTACTGAAATTTCCCATATATTTTCTGCTCTTCCGCACTCACCGCCTACCTAATTATCAACATCCCCCACCAGAATGGTACAGTTTTTATAATTGACAAACCTACATTGTCACATCATAATCACCCGAAGTCCATAGTTTACATTACAGTTCACTTTTAGTGTTGTATATTCTGAGTTTGAACTAATGTGTCACGACAGGTATCTATCATTACAGTATCCAACAGAATATTTTCAGGGCTCTAAAAGTCACATTGTGCTCTGTCTAGTCATTCCTTGCCATTTTGACCCCTTGCACCCAGTCCCTGGCAACTGCTGATCTTTTTACTACCCCCTTTTTGGTTTTGCCTTTTCCAGAATGTCATGTTGGAATCATACTATACATAGCCTTTTCAGATTGGCTTGTTTCACTTGGTAATATGCATTTAAGATTTCTCCATATCTTTCCATAATTTGGTAGTCCATTTCTTTTTAGTACTGGATAATATTTTATTGACTGAATGTACTACAGTTTATTTATCCATCACCTACTGAAAGACATCTTAGTGGCCTCCAAGTTTTGGCAATTATGAATAAGGCTTCTATAAACATTTGTGTGCAGATGTTTGTGTGAACATCAATTTTCAATTTCCTTGGGTAAATCCCAGTAGGAATGTGACTCCTGGATCATATGGGAAGTGTATATTTAGTTTTGTAGGAAGCCACTAATTATCTTCCAGAGGGGTTGTACTCTTTTGCATCCCTTCCAGCAATCAATGAGAATTCTTGTTCCAGATCCTCACCAGTGTTGTCCGTGTTTCAGATTTTGGTCATTTTAATAGGTGTGTAGAATCTCGCTGTTTTGATTTGCATTTCCCTGATAATATAGGATGTGAAACACCTTTTCATATGCTTATTTGTTATCTGCATATCTTCTTTGGTGAGGTATCTATTAGGGTTGTTGGACCATTTTTTAATGGGTTGTCTACTTTCTTATTGTTGAGTTTTAAGAGTTTTTTGTATTTTGTGGATGACAGTCCTTTACCAGGTGTGTTTTTTGCAAGTATTTTCTCCCAGTCTGTGGCTTTTCTTCTTGATATCATCTTTAGCAGAGCAGAATTTCTTAATTTTAGTAAAATCCAACTTATCAGTTATTTCTTTCATGGATATTGCCTTTAATATTGTATCTATAAAGCATCACCTAGGTTTTCTCCTATGTTATCTTCTAGTTTTGTGTTTTACATTTAGTCTACAATCTATTTTGAATTAATTTTTATGAGGTTTGTGTCTAGATTTTTTTTCTTTTTGCATGTGTTTGTCCAGTTGTTCCAGCACTATTTGTTGAAAAGACTATATTTGCTCCATTATACTATGTTTGACTCTTTGTCAGAGATCAGTTGACCATATTTATATGGGTCTCTTTCTGGGCTCTTCATTCTCTTCCGTTGATCTGCTTGCCTATTCTTTTACCAATACCACACTATCCTGACTACTGTAGCTTTGTAATTATCCTTGAAGTCAAGTAGTGTCAGACCTCCATCTTTGTTCTTTATTAATATCATGTTGGCTATTCTGGAGCTTTTGCCTCTCCATAGAAATTTTAGAATTGGTTTGTTGATATCCAGAAAATAATCTGTTGAGATTTTGATTGGTATTGCTTTGATTTGCTTTTGATTGGTATATGCATCATAAGAATATTGAGTTTTCCTATCCATGAACATGGATATCTCCATTTTCTTTATTTTTTTTTTTAATTTCATTCATCAGAATTTCATAGTTTCTCTCATATAAATATTGTACATATTTGGTTAGATTTATATTTAAATATTTCATTTTTTTGGATGCTAATGTAAATGGCGTTGTGTTTTTAATTTCAAATTCCACTTGTTTGTTGCTGATATACAGTAAAGCACTTGTTTTTTATATATTAATCTTGTGTGCTATGGCCTTACTGTAATTGCCTATTAGTTGCAAGAGTTTTGTACTTTTTTTTTTTGGTCATTTCTTTCTGACTTTTCTACATAGATGATCATGTCATCTGTGAACAGAGACAGTTTTATTTCTTCCTTCTCAAATCGCGTACCTTTAATTTCCTTTTCTTGTCTTTTTTGCATTAGCTAGAACTTTCAGTATAAGGTTGACAAGCAGTGGTGAGAAGGGATATCCTTGCTTTGTATCTGATCATAGTGGGAAGGCTTTGAATTTCTCACCATTAAAAATGATGTTAGTTATAGGTTTTTTTGTAGATGTTCTTTATCAAGTTGAAGAAGCTCCACTGTATAGTTCACTGAGAGTTTATTTCATGAATGGGTATTGGGTTTTTCTCTCAATTACTATGATCAGATGATTGTTCTTTCTTAGCTGATTGATATGCTGGAGTAGATTAACTAATTTTCAAATGTTAAACCAGGCTTGCATACCTGAGATAAATCCCACTTAGTCATGGTGTATAATTCTTTTTATACATTGTTAGATTTGATTTGCTAATAATTTGATTAGGATTTTTGCATCTATTTTCATGAGGTATATTGGTCTATAGTTTCCTTTTCTTGTAATATCATTGTCTGATTTTGTTATTAGAGTAATTCTGGCCTCATAGAATGAATTAGAAAATATTTCCTCTGCTTCTATCTTCTGGAAGAGATTGTAGAGAATTGTTTAATTTCTTCGTTAAATGTTGGGTAAAAATTCACTAGCAAACCTATCCAGATCTGGTGTTTTCTGTTTTGGAAAGCTTTTAAGTATTGATAGAATTTCTTTAATAGATATAGGCCAATTCAGATAGTCTATTTCTTGCTGTGTGAATTTTAGCAGATTGTGTCTTTTAAAAGCCTGGTTCACTTCATCTAGGTTATCAAATTTTTGAGCATAAATTTGTTTATAATATTCTTTTTATGTCCATAATATCCTTTTAATGTTTACGGGATCTGTAATGATGCACACTCTTTCATTTCTGATATTACTAATTTGTATTTTCTCTCTTTTTTCTTAGTTTACTTGGCTAGAGGCTTATTAATTTTATTGATTTTTTCAAAGAAACAGCTTTTGGTTTCATTAATAGAGATTTTTCTCTATTGAGTTCCTGTTTTCAATTTTATTGCTTTCTGATTTAATTATTATTATTTATTTTCTTCTGCTTCTTTTGAGCTTAATTTGCCCTTCTTTTTCTAGTTTCATATGATAGAAATTTAGATTATTGATCTCAGATCTTTCTTCATTTCTAATGTATGCATTCAATGCTATAAATTTCCCTCTATGCACTGTTTTTGCCACATCCCACAAATTTTGATTAAGTTGTTTTTTGATTTTCATTTAGCTCAAACTACATGCTCTTCATAGATATGATTGCATATGTGGTGCTTTGTGTAAGGTTACCCTTAACCTTGTTTTTGGCATGCCACTGATATTAGTATCTGGCAAGCAAAACAACTTTAGAGAATTTCAGAATATCAGAACTGGAAGCAAAGTTAAACAGCATCTAATTCTTTTTGAAGATGAAGAAATTGAGGTTCCAGGTTACCCAAGATCACGTATGTGTTAGCAGCAGAGCAGACCAAAAGCAGCTCTCCCTGTCAATGTGGTTTATCTTTCCTGAACACAACTACTGGAGATTGGGTAGTGGTTGCTTATGTGGTCAAATAATAACTTTGCTTTCAATTACCTTTAATTTTTAAGACGGTAAGCCTATTTTGAGTAAGAAATAGAACAAAAGGCCTAAGTAGACATTGATATATGAAAATGTAGACCAAAAACTCTTAGAAGAAATAAAAAATGTTTCTAAATAAATATTTTCATCACTGCATCAAGTGATGAATTTTTATTTATTCAATTCCATTTATTATTTAAAACTGGAATCTGATCTTTAAACATATTTGGTTGTTTATTTGTTATAAAAATATTCCTTAGATTAATTTTTATTATTTTTTATTATCAAAGTCCACGATGGAATACAGCTTATTATAGATAATTTGTTATTACTTTATCCTATATCCCTTTAGGTTAATTTTATAATTCAATTATCAAATAACATATACCTAGTGATTTTTTTCTAATTAATCCAGTACCATAGGAAAATGTGCTTTATTAACAATGATCTAAATATATAAAGTTGAAATACTCAAATAATTTTTTTAAAATTAGAGAAATTGTTTCTAAATATTGTGAGGGGAAAACATTTTTTAAGTACCTTGGGAATGTTGATAACACATAGAATGCTCATGACCTATTGAAGGATTTTGCTTAAATATTTGTAAATATAAATTTGCATTTTTCTTGATTGTGACAGTGTGCTATATCTCCAACAAGGAAATAATGAAACAAAGGGAATAATTAGTAGTAAAGAAAACACCAACTGAACCACAATCTATTGTACTAATTCTCAACGGAATCAATTACTAGAAATCTGAGATAAAGTTTTAATATTTATAGCATAAAACAAGTATGTAGTAATATACAAATTAGATATAGTAATTAAGTATTATTGTGCTTAAGATATTTGCTAAGATCTGAATTCGTATGTTATTGTGGGGAATTAGAAAACTGTGGGCCAAATAGTGAAAAACACTGAAAAAAAATATGGTTTTAAATACTCTCATATTCAGTTTCTACTTATGAAATAGTTCTACTTTTAACATTCCTGTGTATACTCTGTCACTTAAAGCTAGCATAAATCTTAAAACCTGCTGAGAAAGTTTTGTTCAGCAGTCTACTAGAACAAGAAAGAGACTTTTGAATTGGTCCAATGATGCGGGATTTTTTTTTATTAATCAGAGAGAACTTCAGTTCTATCATTTTACTCTCTGCCACATGAAGTATAATGGAACATAGCACGAATGTTGACAGTTTTATTTGCAGTATTTAGTTGTTAACACATTTACACAAACTTTTTTTTAATTTGGTCCCGTCATAGTTCATTTTTACAGCCATAATTACTATGTCTGCAAAATCGGGTTCACACTTTTACCAAATTTGGCTGATTTTTGCCTTAAGTTAAAATCCATCCTAACTTTGATCAAGTCTGATGTATACTGTTATGGACATCTTTGAAATGACCATCTGCATGGGGTTTCCAAATGATTTCATCACTGAGGATCTGTTAGCTTTTATATATTACCTGAAAAATTCTTACTAAGACAAAAACAGGCTTATTTATTCAGTTAACTTACGATTTTAGTTCAAAACACTATAAACACCTTCTTCAAATTAATCACTTATTAAAAAACTATTTCCTCAGGATATTCCTAGAGCAATGTTCCCACAGCTGGTATATTAATAACTAAGTAAACTGCTTCTTTGGTCTTGTATTTCCATTTAGACACTGTTCTTTTTTTTTTTTTTTTTTTAGAGATTTTATTTATTCATTTGACAGAGAGAGAGATCACAAGCAGGCAGAGAGGCAGGCAGAGACAGAGGGGGAAGCAGGCTCCCCGCTGAGCAGAGAGCCCGATGCGGGGCTCGATCTCAGGACCCTGAGATTATGACCCGAGCCTAAGGCAGAGGTTTTAACCCACTGAGCCACCCAGGCACCCCTAGACACTGTTCTATTTACCTGAAGTATTTAAGTTTTGGCTAGCACCTTAAATTTGACAAAATGCTGTGATTATCTAAAGGATGTCCTTTACATTTATATCATATTGGTACCATTTACGTACTTACACAGACTTTGCTACTCTTCCAAATCATTGTTCAATGAGAAAAGCATTTGCAAGCTCTACTGTACTATTTCACTTTAAACATGCCTCTTCTTCCTCTGCTTGTTTACATGGAAAGATCAAGATAAGTCGACATGTGATTACAGGAGGCATGACTCATCAACTGTCAGTCAGAGGCTGAGAGTAATGTCTTTGGCAGAAAGACAAATATTTGAAAAACAATGTGATTTTAAAGCAATGTAAAGCAGAGTGTCAATGCCACTGATCTGTAAATTCTGATGAACTCCTTTCCCAGATATCTATTCCTCCCGGCTAGATACATCCACCTTATTTTTCTCGTCCAATGGATTAATCAGCTCTACCCTATTTAAGTGTGATCATTTGTCTTCTATAAACTCATGAAATGGGAAAGCTTGCACAGGAGCCCTATACTTTCAATGTTTCAGTTCTAAATTCACTCACCACTCAAATAAACACTTGCCACACATCTATTATGTACATGGTACATTGATAAGAATGACCATTCCTGTGAGTATCCAAAATCTTTGATAGGTTTTTAATATATCCAATTATCTCAAAATTCAACATTTACTATGACATTTTTCTGATCATTGAATTGACTTAGAATTGAATAATCTTCTCCCTATAGAGTGACAATATATAGTCAATAGAAAGAATGTTAGTTATCAGAATAACAGAAAAGCTACTATTTACCAAAGTACAGTTTTTTTCCCTAATATTTAATTTTGAATATTTTTTTTTCCTTATTAGGTAAAAACTCGGGGCTCCTGGGTGGCTCAGTGGGTTAAGCCTCTGCCTTCAGCTCAGGTCATGATCTCAGGGTCCTGGGATGGAGCTCTCTGCTCAGCGGGGAGCCTGCTTCCCCCTCTCCCTCTGCCTGCCTCTCCGCCTACTTGTGATCTCTCTCTCAGTCAAATAAATAAAATCTTTAAAAAAAAAATAGGTAAAAACTCCACAATCTGTATTAGTAACCTGATTGTACTATAGTACAATGACCTATGACTTTCCTTTACTACTACTCACCTTTTATTGTTAGATTGAATTCTGACATTTGTCTTTTGATGCTCATCCGTCCAGGATCCTGTTGTTTTGAGGTTTGGGCTATGAAAAGGTCCACAGATTTGAGTACAACACTTAAAAGAGAACAAACAGATAACAAACAAACAAAACAGCACAAGCATTAGGAACCTTTTGGAAATGCAGCAGGACTAAGTATCTATTTTCCTGGATAGAAAATATTTGTCATCTGGAACACGGTGCCCCAATCTTACTTACCTAGAAATGACATTCACTAGATGAGAGCTGACAGTCATTGTTATTGGATGGTTTGGGCCAGTAGATTTCTTATCTTTGCTTTTTCTTTTTGAAACTTAAAAAAATTTTTTATTTAAATGGAGACAAATTGAAAGGATAATTAAGGCAGATAAAAGTAAAAATAAAATAATTGAAAAAGAGTTCTATCTAATGGACTTGACCATTATCTTGAGCACTTGGATTAACAACCAGGAGCTCCTCTCAGCCACTCCCCCTGGGAATCCAAAGGCTCCTGGGAACAACCACCAGACCTGTGAGAAGATCAAGTGGGGAAAAACAACAGATGCATTTCTACTTCAAGATTCTAAGTACTTTTAAACCTTACCACTCAATTAAATACTTAGCAAAGGCAACATTGCATGCTTATCTCATAGTCTTCCAGTGCCTGGTAGATCATATGCACTTAGAGACTTACTAAACCAAATTATATAGGAAAAAATTTCTTCATCTTGAAAGAAAATACTAGTAATTTTTTTTTTTCTCTTAAGCACCAGATAGGTGGTTGACTGATTCCCTCCGGTTTTTTAATGTTTTTTTAATATAAAGAATGAGAGAGGGGCATCTGACTTGGTTTTGGCTCAGATCATGATCTCAGGGCTGTGAGATCGAGCCCAGTGTTGGGCTCCATGCTGGGCATGGAGTCTACCTAAGATTCTCTCTCCCACCCTACCTCTCTCTCCCTCTCTTTCTCAAACAAAAAAAAAAAAAAAAAAAAAAGAGAGAGAGAGAGAATGAATGATTTTCATATATCGTTTTGTTGCACAAAAAGAACTGACTAGCCATGATGTTATAATGGCAAAAGGTATAAGGAGATACACATTTAAAGCAGTAAATGAAACAATGAAAACAAAGTGCTGCAGAGTAGTTATTTATTTACTCCAAGCCAATAAAGCAATATGTTCCAAAGTGTTTCAATCTGCATCAAGATATCTCCATTTTAGGTTTGCCATAGACCCAATCTTTCCCCTCACTTGACATTAAATCACCACCAATAATATTACTTAATCTTTTTACAGCAACATTTGGACATTGTCTTGACATAATCAGGATTAAAGTAGCCAAGAAGACTGCTTGAAGACTCTTTCATTTCAGTTTTTATATCAGTATAAAAAGTGTTCATTTTGTGATATGAAAGAAGGGTCACAGAGACTTTGAAAGCTTACGATGGGAACGGTCTAGAGCAAGGGTCAAGAACTATGATCTATAGACCAGAGCCTTGTTTTTTGTAGACAACATTTCATCAGAACATAGTCATGCCCATTGGTTGACTTACTGTCTGTGACTGCTGCAAAGGCAGAGTTAAATAGTTGTGACAGACACCTTGGGGCGTGGAAGTCTCAATTATTTACTATTTTCTATTCAGGGAACTTGAAGAAAACATTCCCTGACCCATGATCTTGAAAAGAACTTTCCAATAGAACATTTCACAAGATGAAAATATTCTATATCTGTGCTATTTAATATGGTAGCCACTAGCCACATGTGGTTAATAGGTACTTGAAGTGTGACTAGTATGACTGAGGAATTAAATTTTTAATTTTATTTCATTGAAATTTATCAAAATTTAAATTTGAATAACCACATGTGGCTAGTAGCTACTATATTAGCATAAGTATAGGTATTTCCATCACCATTGGGTTCTACTGAGCACTGCTTCCCTAGACCACTTAGGAAACTGTGTCTTAAATAGGCATGTGATAAATCATGTGACTGTGGAGCAATCAGAATGGGGCTAGTGAAAAAGAGAAACTAAAGTTTTTTTTTTAATTTTTTTTTAGAAACTAAAGTTTTAATTTTTATTTCATTTTAATTAATTAAAATTTAAGTAGCTACTTGTAGCTAGTGGCTAGCACAATGAGTACAGTGGGCTATAGGAGTAGTCCTCAAATTTTGACACCCAGGCCAGGGGCAACAACATCAACTGGGAACTTTTAGAAATGAAAATTCTTGGCCTTTATACCAGATCTTCTGAATCTGAAAGTCTGGGGATGGGACCAGGAAACTATATTTTAACAAACACTCCAGGGCAGTGTTTTTCAAAATTTATCATCATCAGAATCATCTGGCAGATCTGTTGAAACCCAGATTGCTGGACCTCACACCCAGAGTTCTAAGAAGTTTCCAGGGGATGCAAAATGCTGTTGATCCAAGGACTATGCTTTGAATAGCAAGGGTCTAGGGCAGCAGTCTTCAGTCAGGTGTGTGTTTGGACAATCTACTGAGTTGCAGGAAAACATGAAAGTTTCTGTTTCTATTTACTTTTCACCTAAAAGAAATAAATCAGGCTGTATTAACATGTATTATGCCCTTACTTTGTCCTTATGTCAAATGATCAAAATGCTGATGGGTTGACTATGGCCTCATTTGCTTTTTATTTTTAATTCTATTTTTTAAAATTATGAATACAGTATATTTGGCTTTTTTCTTTTAGTTTGAAGTTTTATAAATTTAGCAAATGCATAGGTTCATATAGGCACTACCATAATTCGGATACAGGGCAGTTCCATCATCATAAAAAGCTGTCTCAGGCTGTCTCTTTACAGTCATGCTTTCCTCCACCCATAATCCCTGGCAACCACTGATCATTTCTCCATCTCTATAGACTTGTCTTTTTGAGAATATTATAAAAAGGAAATCATAAAATAGTGACCTTTGGAGACTGGCTTCTTGACTCAGTATAATTCCTTGTTCCTGTTTATTGCTGAGTGATATTACCTTGTGTGACTATCCATGGTTTATCCATTTACCCACTGAAGTTCATTTGAGTTGTTTTCAATTTTGGCAATCATGAAAATAGCCATTTAAACATTTGTGTGAAGGTTTTTAAATGAACATAGTTTTCATTTATCTAGGGTAGATATTCAAGAGTGGAATTGCTGGGTCACATGGTAAGTATATGTTTAACCTTTTTTTGGTAAGATTTATTTATATGAGAGAGAGAGAGAAGAGAGTGGGGGCAGGGGTAGAGGGAGAGAATCCCAAGCAGAACTCCCCACCACCCATGAGATCATGACCTGAGCTGAAACCAAGAGTCAGATGTTAACTGACTAAGCTACCAAGGCACCTCTGTATATGTTTAACTTTATAAGAAACCATCAAAGTATTTTCCAGAATGATTGTACCATTTTGCATCCCCACCTGCAATACGTGAGAATTCTAGTTGTTCCACATTCCTGTCAGCATTTGGTATTGTCAGTATTTTTTATTTTAGTCATTCTAATAGGTACAGAGTGGTACCTCATTTATGGTTTTAATTTGCATTTTCCTAACAGCTAATGACATTAAATATCTTTTTATGTACCTATTTGCCATTCTTATCTTTTCTTTGTTTTCTTCTGCAAAATATATCTTCCTCTCTTTGCCCTTTTGTTGACTCATTTATTTTCTTATTTTTGGGTTTAGAAAATTCTTTATATATTCTGGATTCAAGTCCTTTTGGGTATGTGATTTGGAAATATTTTCTTCTACTCTTTTAACCTCATATGCTTTTAATAATGTGATATGCTAAATTTCATTAATTTTAAATTCATTAATTTTATTAATGTAAAGCTACATTAAGTTGATTAATTCAATACATTATCTACTTTAGGTAATGGACAAAATAGTCAAGTGTATTAATAAGATTCCTGTCACGGAAACTCTGGCTGAGAAATAACTAGCAAGGCAGACATATGGAAACAAGAAAATTGTGCAATTGACATGTGTCCCTAATAGAAGCTCTTTATCATCCAAATTATGAGGAAACTACTGTCAATGGTAAGTGATCTGGCATATATAGCTGTAAATGTGCCATTTTCTACAAAGAGTGAAAAAGCAATGGCTCAATTTTGAAAGATATGTATGCTCTAGAGAAAGTTTGAAAAAAAAATCTTGTGAGGAAAATTTGGAGTGATTTTGTTGCTAAAAACAATGTAACTATGTCATCTATTTAAAGTCTTACATCTGAATACCTAAAAGCTTTGGAAAAAGGATTCCCAAACCTTTTTTGATATATTACAGCCAAGGAACTTTACATTTGCTTATTTGTCACAAGTATAAAATTATAACATCTTCAATTTATTTCCTAAAACAACCAAATGACATTAGGGAAGATGTAAATTCTCTAGCCACATTTCAACAAAATTGTTTTCAAAATTATTGGGTGGGGTTAAAAAACTAGTATTCTGATTTTATAAGAATATCCCTGTCTTTGAGAGTGTCTTTTTCAGAAATAACAGCCACAAAAATCAAGAACCAAAATAAATTGAAGTTATTAGCCTACTTTTTCAACTAGTACACCTGTAAGTGTTAAACAAAGTTTTTTAAAAAGAAATCACTTTCAAAATTGCTTTCCCTAAAAACAAAACAAAAACATTAAAACTGATAATACATATTCTGAAAGCAAAATCTTTTGTACCATCAATAAGGAAAATGAAACTTCTTTCAAGAATATGTATTTCTTCCTTATTTCATTTTATTAAAATATCTATTTGCAAATATATATATATATACATGTTGTGATACTGTGATTTATAATAAGAAATATACATATATTTGGCCTATGTCCCTGTTCCTGGCACAGAGCTTCTAAAATCCCTGACATTTTTTAAGTGAGGAGAACCATAAATGTGTCTTTTGCTGTGTAAATAGGGTAACTTTTAAAATACTCTAGGTCTCCTAAGGATGAGGACTGGTTACCAGAGGAACTAACTGTGTGGTTAGAGGATTGGAACTTCCAGTCCCATTTTCTAGCCCCTCCCCACCTCTGAAGAGAGAAAAGGGGCTAGAGATTGAGTTCAATCTTCAATAGCCAATGATTCAGTCATTCGTGCTTATGTAATAAAGCCTCCATAAAAATCGAAAAGGAAGGGGTTCAGAGAGCTTCCAAGTTGGTGAATAGGTGTAGATTCAGAGAGAGTGGGGTGCTGAGACAACACGGAAGCTCTTTGTCCCCTCCCACATACTTTGCTTTATGCATCTGGCTGTGCCTAAGTTATATCCTTTTATAATAAACTGGTAATGTAGTAAGCAATCTGTTTCTTTGAGTTCTGTAAGCCACTCTAGCATATTAATGGAACATGAGGGGGAGGTCATGGAAATTTTCTGGGAACGTCTCTATTATAGCCAATTGGTCAGAAGCCCAGGTGACAATCTGGACTTGGGACTGGCATCTGAATTGGGGGTGGTCTTTGGGCGCTTAACCTCTGAAATCTGATGCTATCTCCAGGTAGATAGTGTCAAAATTGAGTTAATTGCTTGGCGGTGGGGAAAAAAACCCTGCACATTCAGAATGAGAATTGAGTGCAGAATTGTAATTATAAAATATGTTAGTTTAAAAGATTTTATGGGTGGGGTGGTGATCACCTCATCAACAAGTTTTGAGACCTCTAGGCAGGAGCATGACAAAATTCTTGAGGAGAACAGGTCTTCGTGGAGATTCTGTTTGAATACCCAAGAGAAATAAGGACAAAAGAAAGAAGGAATGTGGTATAGGCAAGTGTCATGTAGTGTGGACATTTCCTGGGTGTCTTCCCTGAGGCAACTAGACCAGAAAAACTAAGGCGGAGAGGGGAAGAGAAGAGGGAAGAATTACAAAGTTGAACGTAACATTGAGCTTGTCTTTACAGACACTGAATTCTAATGAGAGGGTCAGAGATATACAACTTAAAACATCACTTACTCTGTAATTATGTCAAGAGCTTTCTCTTTGACTGGATTTTCAATGTTCTTGAGAAGACTGTACCTTGATAAGAGTGATCTATATCTTTTTGGATGCAGACGGCAGGATATCTGTTGAGTCAATGTTATCCATGAATGCTGTGGCCACCAGACCAGATGGCCCCAAGGTCAGATCCAGGACATTCTCTCATTCTGTAAGCAGCAACAAGATGCTTTAAAACTAACTTTAATCAAGACAACAGAAACATTTGCATGATACTAATTATAATTAAATACCCAAATACTCCAAAAGTTTTGAAGTTATACAGAGAATCATAGGTGAAATATGTGAGTAAATAAAATGATAACTTTAAACTTGAAAAGCAAAAGCAATAATTCTTCCAACTTAAAGAGTTTAATCTCCAAAAAAAAAATACAGGAAGCAAACATACCTTGTTTCATGTGGTTTTAATTAGGCTTCAATACTTCTTATATATATATAGTATTTTTTTAAAAAAGAAATAATCAAAATAGCATACCAAAAGAAATGAATAACTAAACAGTGTTGAGTGATCAGTGTTGAGGAAAGAAGAATGGAAGACTTGAGATCTGCCTAAAAATGAAAGGAACATTGGCCACTAGACATGGATTGATTACACTCATTAATTAATAAGTAGTTTTTAAAAAGATTTTATTTATTCGAGAGAGAGAGAAAGTGAGAGAGAGAGAGAGAGCATGTATCAGGGTAGGGGCAGAGGGAGAAGGAGAGAGAGAAAATCCTAAGCAGACTCCACGCCAAGCGTGGAGCTGGCACGGGGCTTGACTCCACGACCCAGAAATAATGATCAAAGCTGAAAACAAGAGTCGGGGGCTTAATTGGCTGAACCACCCAACCAATTAGAAAAAAAAAAAGTAAATTAGCAAAAAAAACCCCAAGAAATATAATAAGCTGTCAGGGAAAATGGTGGGCCAACTTTTCAAGGACATGTTCAGAAGATAACCTAATTTTTCAAAGCATGCTATTAAGTACACGGCAAGAATAGGTACAAATGTGGAATCTGTAGCCCACTCCACCGGAAGTATTTTCTTGTCTCACATGAAAGCCAACCTAATTGTTTCATCAAACTTTTAAATTTGCTGGAGAAGATGAAAGCGTGAGTTGAAAGTAGAGCTAGCCTTTATGCTTGATACCGTTTAGACTCATTTTATGCCCTATGAAATTAATAAACATATTTCACAGAGTATTTAGAGATCCTGATGTGAGAAACAAAATAGTAAGTTATTAATTTCTCCTACTTTTCTCTTAGAAAGTGACTCTTGCCAAAAGTTCTTAAAATCTATTTTATATATCTATTTGATAGGCTTTTTTTTTTAAACATTCTGTAGTTCAGAATTTAATTGTTAATCCCATTTTATGGTTGTGAAAGGAGACCAAGCATCGTATTCAAGACTGAAGAGAAGGAGAGGAAAAAATGTAGAGGGGCCATGAGAAAAATAGGATGAAATATAAAGCCTGTTGGTCCTTATGTCTTTCCACAGGTCTTTGATTTATCAGGACTGTGTCTTATGAAGTTACGCTCAATTGGCAAAAATATTACATCCCAAACATATTAAAAATCAAGCCCCTGCCTCCTCTTCTTTCCTACTTCTTCCCAGCCTCACTCATACCTCCTATCATCTGTGAACAACATGTCACTGTTCACGTGTTGGCGAATGAGGTCTCTCAGGGTGTTTGTCACTGTCATGTTTTGATTGTTTGTCTACAGCACCCAGACTTTGTTCCATCTTTGGCACACAGACATTGAAATGAAATGGTATGTCGGAAAATCCAGGTTGCCTTTATAACAAAGAGCATGTTGCCTCTTTAGGGAACAATGAAACACGATGAATAGCTATTCAATTTTTTGTAGTACTTCCAACACTGGATAAAGCAAAAATCTGGCCCAATGTTGAGAGTGGCTATCTCTTTTGTAGCCAGTACTGGAATGGTTAATTACTTTGTGGTTCTCAAAGAAGCAACAATGAGCAAGCTCCTGCCACTGCATCCCAACCCAAAACAAAACAGACAGTTTGCACTCCACAGCTGAAACAGATGGTTGCTTATGGGGCTGACAAAGCGAGCATAAACTGTAGAGGCTTTCTTCTCTGCCACAGCCCCAAAGAAGTGAAAAGAACACCTTCCTTTTGGAAGGACACATACACTCACACCACACCACACCAGCTAAACTCTAGCATGCTGTTGCCTCATAAACTATTGCAAAATCTTTAGCCATGAGAGATGGCATTCAGGAGAAATTGAAATACTACCCTGTGCTTTTCTACAAACGTGAAGAATAATGGATTTTAATGGATATCGTGGTGGACAGGGTAGAGGGAAAAATGCTTCCACTTCAAACCTGCCTCTGACTTATGGATGACAGTTTTTCAATCTGTTCATTTTTAGAACTGAGAAAGGCAGAGAATTTATTAGTATGTTGAAAAGTCACAAAACCAAAGGAAAAGTATTTTCCAAAAAACGGTTCTCTTAATGAAGATTAAAAGCCCATGTATGTGTCCTTTGGCTCAGCAGTGGCTAAATACACACTATGGTAGTTGACAATATGTCTTTCCAAGATGCTCACGAGGTGGAAGGCAGGACAAGTTCAAGGATATTCCAATGGCTACCCAGAGGAGACTGGTCATGAAATGAAGGAAAGGAGAATGTGAACTGAAACTCAAGAAAACCAACATTGCTTCAACAGCTAATCTACTTTGGGGCATTCTTTCAAAATACTCTAGCATCCCCATGGCTTCAGGTATTAAACACTCGGTCGTATCAGATGGTAGCTAGAACTTGCTAATAATCACAGAAGTGCTGACCCTTGTAGAATAGAAAGATGTCTGACTGGCTTTCAGAACCCTGAGAAGCTTCCACTGTCTTCTTGCTCCTCTGTGACTAAGGAGAGCATGAGCTGTCAGCTCAGGGGTAGGAATACACCCCAAGAGGAACTGCAAGCTTTGTAAACATGCTGGAGGCCGGGGGAAGAAGACAACCTCCGTACTAGGTCTTGGTAACACTTGTGCTACGCAAGTGATCAGGATAATTGAATTATCGCCAGGTTGTATAATTTTCGTGAAATCAGTTAAGCATTCTATTTTGTATTTGGGTCCCTTTTCCTCATCAAATGCCTATTTTATTTTACAGGCTTTCTCTTCCCCTTTCCACTAAATTTAACACTTCCTCTTTCTAATCCACTGTATAATCCAATTTTTCTTTTCATTACTTTGCCATGTCTTTCAGTTGCCTGCCCCAACTTTAGACTTTCTCATTTGGTCTTCTTCATCTGCTGTTTTACCTGGGGGAGCTTATTAAGTCACCAGGCGTCAGCTGCCACCTGCTGCACATGTGAATGACCCCTCATGTTTCTCCACCTTCTACTCTTTGCCCTGTTGTACTCACCTTCTTTCTTCTGCCTTTCAGATACAAGCACCTGCACACCATAGGGGGTCATGCCCCAGATGCATGGAGGTGGGGGAGTGTCCTAAAACACTTTATTGTTGAGTTTCTTCCCAAAGCATCTCTTCCTTACCAGTTTTCTGTTCAGCTGGCCAGTGTGTCTTTTTATTCCAACATCTCACTTAGAATTTGGGAGAGCATTTCACTTCTGCTTCTCCCTGTTTATACAGCCCCTTTACAAATAAGCTTGCTTTTTTTTTTTCTTTAAACCTTGCACCGACCAGCTTCACAATTCACCTCTTCCTTTCTAATGTTCTCTCTGAGCCAATATATTTATCACATCCTTTTCATAATATCCTCTCTGACCTTATCTACATTGCTTCTGCTGTTTAGCCCTGCAGAATTGCCTTATCATAGCATTGTTTTGGGGGGAGCCAGCAGGAGATTGGTCAAATTTTCCCCTCCTTATGGTCAGGAGTTGAAGGGACCAGGCAAAGGGGAAGTTATGAAATGTGATTTATTCTCTCCTTTCTTTGAAGAGGTTGGTCTTACCCTCTTTAAAATCATCTCTATGTGCAAGTCCTTCTTGCGTTCACTCCATTCACTTGTCCTCTGGGTTTTCCCATAGGCTCTTTCTATCACTTATAGTGAAACATTCATAGCTGAAACATGTTTCCTCCCGTGTAACTGTGTGTATCCTTTTTGTCTTTTTCACGTTCATGCCAGGAAAATCAAGCTCTCTGTGTTTGAAATGTAAACATTGCTTCTTGGTGTTCCAAATCATCAATTATCATGCCTCTAGTTATACATAAAATTTTGATTCCTCAATCTGGACTTTTTAACTTGAATGTTTTAGATGAACTGATGTCTGTTTCTGGCGAATGATATAGCTATCATTTCATTTGGATGCTCTGCCCTAAGGAACTGACCTGCAGAGTCTTATTTTTTCTGGTATCTGCTGATTCATCATCTCTACTGTGGTTCATACTGAAAAGTAGGTATGTCAGAGGCAGAGTAGAATACCATTCACTGCCAAGCTTCAGGGTATCTGTTTTAATGATAGATAAAAGTTCTCAAGAAACAGCTTCTGTTATCCTCAGCACTTTAGGGAAAAAAAAAAAAAATCCTTGCAAATATTTACGCCAGTTCTCCAGTGGGCATCTTCTGTAAAGCTAGACTCTATATTTTAAAGAAGAAGCCATTCTCTGAGAAATGTGCCTCTGCGATTGCTTCTTCCAGTATTCTATAATGTGTCAACGTCCATAATCGGAAATTCTATCCCTCCTTTAGGGATGTGAAAAATACAGCAGAATGGATCCATGCTCTGTTATGACAGGACTTGTCTTTCTGCTGTGCTGGCTTATAAATAATAAACAACATTTTGCTTGTGTGAGCGTGTGTCCACAAACTAATATATTAACTACAGGATGACATACTTTTTATTTAACCCAGATATGTAGAGGCAGTACCTTGCTCCAAGGACTGAGGATGAAACTTTGATGTTGGATTTGAAGGGAAGTTGGTGGAGTTGCTGTGGTGGAGATCTCATGGCCATCCCGAGTGTTCACTTTTGGCTCCACTGATGACCACTTTTCAACTCATGGCACAATCACAAGTGAAACTTGGGTTGCCACTTCTGTTCACTGTTCTGCTTTGAAAACATAACTGTTACTTTAGTTATTCTGCTGTCATGGAATACTGTGGTGTAAGAATTGCTTTGAAGTGCTGAGTTATTTTCTTGCCATATAAATATATAGCTCAGTTGAAATTATTAAAGCACAGTGGTCCTGTGTTTTATTCTTTATTCTCACACATGCTCATACATACACACCAATACCTATATTTTCTTCATTGTCATAAATGTAGGAAATAAACTTTAAGGGAATTCTTATAGTCTAAATGCCTGGGTAGTGTATTCACTGAGGATTTGGATACTGGGGGCAAACTGAATTTGTATACTGACTCTGTGATGGCTAATTTTATATATTAATTTGGCTAGGCCATGGTACCCAGTTTTGATCAAATGCAGTCTAGATGTTGATATGAAGATTTTTTTTAGATGTAATTAACATTTAAATCAGTCAACTTGAAGTAAAACTAATAACACTCCATAAGAAGAGTAGGCCCCATGCAATCAGTTGCAAGCCTCAAGAGAAAAGACTGATATTCCCAAGGAAGAGGGAATTCTGTTAGCATCCTGCCTTCAGACTCAAATGACAATATCTACACTCCCCTGGGTCTCCAGCCTGCCCTGTAGATTTCAGACTTGCCTGTCCTCACAAACATATAAGCCAAGTCCTTAAAATAAATCTCTCATTTTACATACATATTCTATTGGTTCTGTTGCCCTGGAGAATGCTTTCTAATACAGGTTCCATCATTTAATAGCTTTGTGACTTTCAGCAAGTTATTTAACATTCTGTGCCTCAACGTCTTCATTTCTAAAATGGGTATCATAATAGTACCTACATCATCAGGGGAGTCATGGGGATTAAGTGAATTAATGTAAATAAGAACAGTATCTGACACATGGTTAATTGCTATGTAAGTCCTAGACATAATTGCTGCTATTTTTATCATACATAATATAATCATATATACTTTTTGTTATCACTTTTAGCCATAGGTGGCTAAAGCTCTACTTGGTTTTTCAAAATTTAGTATTTTGTTTATAAATATCAGTCTTTTGGTCTGGTTTTTTGCTCCCAACCATTTTCTAACTTGCCAAGGCATAGGAGAGATTCTTAAGGTGATGTCTGTTAATTCAGCAACAAATTTTATTGAGTCCTTACTCTGTGCCAGGCTCTTTGCTGGAGATTAGATATCCTAGTGGTGAACAAAATAGACAAGTCCCTGCCAGGGGAGCTTACAGTTTGTTGGGGAAGATAAATTGACAGAGACATTACATTGCATTGTAATGAACCCATGAGTTTTATGGGAGAATAATCTAGAGGTTCCATATTAGATGCAGGAAGGGTAGTCAAACCAGTTGTCTCTGAGACTTTGAGTCTGCTGGAAGACTGAGTTTTATTCAACTACAGGAAAGGGTCAAGAAAGGCTGGGCCAGTAGAAGAACTCTGGGTATCTGGACTGAAGCAGTTAGAAGTTAAGACATTTGAGGGGAAAATGGAAGAGGGTTTGGGGGCAGAAAAGTGGTTGCAGTTGGATGCACTTCAACTTCGATTTGTAAAAACCCCAAACCAATCAATCACTGTAAAAGTCCAGGACTCATGCCACCCTAAAGTATAT